>VKOC01018701.1:0-20334 GCA_009364415.1 Spea multiplicata | reverse complement strand
TACACTTACCGGTATTTGACACGTTTCCCACTCTACCCCGCTCTCCCTTCACCGTACCCACTCCCCGGTTCCCCTTTTTCCTCGTCCTCCCGCTCCCTTCCCTTCCCTTCGCCCTTCCTACACTACATCTCACACGATGGCCTATCGGGCCTCGCCCTTGACGTTCTACTCGGTTAATGCTAAGGGCCTTAACGTGCCTGAGAAGCGCTCCAGGGCCCTGCGAGAATTTCGGTCCCATATGGCTTCTGTCGTGTTGTTGCAAGAAACCCATTTTAAAGCAGGGCAGGCCCCCAGTCTTAGGGACACTCACTTCCCTACGGGCTTTTTCAGTAATAATGTGGAGGCCAAGTCCAAGGGTACGGCCATTTTGATAGCTCGTTCGGTCCCCTTTGTTGTTAAGGACGTCCTGCTAGATCCCTCGGGCCGCTACACGTTTGTTAAAGGCACAATCGCGGAAGTCGTTTATACCTTTGCCAGTATTTACCTCCCCAATAAGGGTCAGGACGTGGCACTGCGATCCATCGCGACCTCCCTGTCAGCTTTTCGGGAGGGAGTCCTGGTTGCTGGAGGGGACCTGAACGCCCCCCTCTTCCCGCAGTCGGACACGTCGTCCGGCTCTAGTTGTCTCCCTGATAGTCGCCTGCGCTCCCTCCGCTGTTCCCTGACGCGACTCCTTCTGGTTGATTGCTGGCGTACCCTTTTCCCCACGGCTCGGGACTATACGTTTTTCTCGCCTCCCCACAATCGTTACTCCAGACTGGACTATATCTTTCTCTCCCATCCCCATCTTGACCTCTTACAGTCGGCGGATATTTTGCCGCTAACGTGGTCGGACCACTCTCCCGTACTCATGACCATGTCGTCGCCGCTTTGTAGGGCCGGGGAGTGGACGTGGCGATTGAACGACTCTTTCTTGACGGACGAGACTATGGTGACGCAGATTGAGACTGAATTACAACATTACTTCCAGAGCAATGATACGCAGGGGATGTCCCCGTTGGTCTTGTGGGAGGCCCATAAGAGTGTGATTAGAGGTTTTCTTATTCGGCAGGGGGCGCAGCGAAAGAAGGCACGTAATCGCGAGATTACTGAGCTCACCAAGCAGATCTCCCTTCTCGAAACTGCTCACAAACACTCTCTCTCTACTGAGTCCTACCGGGAGTTAACGGCGTTGAGGGGTAAGCTTTCCGATTTGCTCCACTCTCGCTACAGGAGGGCTTCCCTTTATAGCCAACGCTTTTTCCACGAGCACGGTAACAAATGTGGTACCCTGCTTGCTAGAATGCTGCGTCGCCTCGACCGCCGCTCATATATCCACAAGATTCGGACGAGGGGAGGTCAGGTCTCCCCTTTTCCGGCCAAGATCAGCGAGGCTTTCCATGCCTATTACACCTCACTTTACAACATACGGGCGGGGGACCCCCGGGGGGGGCGACCTGAGGTGTCGGCGCGGGTGTCTGAATATCTGAGCCGTCATGTCCGCCGTCGGCTTACCCCCGAGCAGGCTTCCTCCCTGGAGGACCCTTTTACTGTTGAGGAACTTTCCCTGGCGATGAAATCTAGCCAACGGGGCAAGTGCCCGGGGCCGGACGGTCTGCCCTTGGGGTACTATAAGACCTTTTCTGCCCGGCTACTCCCGTACCTTGTGCGGGCTCTTAACTCCATCCAGGAGGGCCTCTGTTTCCCTCCCCAGGCTCTGTCCGCCACAATTGTGGTGGTTCCCAAGGAGGGTAAGGACCCTAGCTTGTGCCAGAGTTACAGGCCCATTTCGTTGCTTAATGCCGACCTAAAGTTGTTCGCCAAGATGATGGCCCTCAGGTTGGGCAGGTTTCTCCCCCTGCTGGTTCACTCTGATCAGGCGGGTTTTGTTCCCCAGCGTGAAGCACGCGACAATACGGTCAGGGTGCTCAACGTGATACACAGGGCGAGGAGGGAGGCTCGCGGGGTCCTGCTCCTGTCCACCGACGCGGAAAAGGCGTTTGACAGGGTGGACTGGGCATTCATGCGGGCTACATTGGAGCGGCAGGGTCTGGGCTCTGCTATGCTGGCCTGGATTGGGGCTCTGTACACTGCACCTTCCGCACGTATCCGGATTAACGGCGCCCTGTCACCCCCGGTGGTGATTCGGAACGGCACTAGGCAGGGGTGCCCCTTGTCCCCGATGCTTTTCTTGCTGTCCCTGGAGCCCTTTTTGGAGGCGATCAGAGCTAACGCCGACATTCAGGGCTTCTGCGCGGGGGACGTTCACCACAAGGTGGCAGCGTATGCAGATGATCTCCTCTTTGTCGTGACCAACCCCAGCGTTACCCTACCGAATATCATGCGTGAGTTTCATCTTTACGGCTCCCTGTCGAATCTCAAGATTAACTACGCCAAGTCCGAGATTCTCAACATCTCCGTTCCCCCTGGCCTGGTCCCCTCGCTGGTGTCGAGCTTCTCCTTTAGGTGGTGTTCGGACCGCATGCGATATTTAGGGGTTTGGTTGACTGCCGATCTTGCGCACCTATACCGGGCTAACTTTGCGCCGTTACTCTCCACGCTGGCCGAGGACCTCCGTAAGTGGACGCCTCTTTTCCTATCCTGGATTGGTAGGGTCAACGTAGTTAAAATGAATCTACTCCCGAGAGCGTTATACTTATTTCAAACCCTCCCGATTCGGTTGCCACGCGTTTTCTTTACTTCCCTCCGCACGTCCGTCACTAAGTTTGTATGGGGCAATAAGAGCCCTCGACAGAAATTCTCGCAACTCACTCGCCCTAAGTCCCGGGGGGGATTGGCCCTACCCGATTTTCAATCGTATTATCGGGCTGCCCACTTATTGCGGGTTCTGGAATGGAATCTGGTTGGCCCATCTGCTAAGCCCTGGGTCGCGTTGGAGTTGGGCTCGCTTCGAGGTCGAGTTCTTCATGCTTTGTGGGGTCCGCGGCTCGGCTGTGGTGTGGAGCAGCATCCTCTGATTTCCGCTACATTAGCGGTCTGGAGGTGCGTGGGTGGTCGGGCCCGTTTCTCCTCGTCGCCCTCTCCCATGTTGCCCCTCGATGGGAACCCGGACTTTGCGCCGGGGCGGTCCCGGGGGAGGCTGGCTTTCCTGGGGGTCCCTCCGCCTGTTCGTTTGCACACACTTCTGGGAGATCAGGGGGTCCTGCCCTTTACGGCTTTCCGTGCACACGGGTCGCCGTCCTGGCTGGACCGCTTCACTTACCTCCAGGTAACGCATTATATCTCTTCCCTTCCTAATCAGCGGTGCTTGTATAGGGATCTCACGGTCTTCGAGACCTTCTGCACTCAGGGGCGCCCGCCGGCGGGGGCCATCTCCATGCTCTATTCATTGCTACTGTCTGGAGTGACGGACCCCCCCCCTTCGTTTTGTCTGACGTGGGAATCCGTTTGTGACGTGCGGCTCTCTGACGCGGACTGGTCCAAAATATTCTCCCTCACCCATCAGAGTTCCAGAGCCACCAAGGTCCAGGAGACTAATTATAAAATCCTGTCTCTCTGGTACCGCACACCCGAAAAGTTGCACGTCATGTTCCCGACGGTCTCCGATTGCTGCTGGAGGTGCGGCCGCGATGTTGGTACTATGATCCACATCTGGTGGTCCTGCCCCGTATTACAGGTTTTTTGGAAGGAGGTTTACCAGGTTATTGTAGAGCTTACTGACTCGCCCCCTCCCTACCAGGCGCTGTCCATGCTGCTACACCACACGTCGCTCCCTGTTTCGCGCTATAAACAATCTGTCATTCGTCACTTACTTGACGCAGCAAGGTGCCTTATCCCTCTCAGCTGGAAGTCAGCTCTTCCCCCGACGCTGCACGCTTGGATGTCCAAAGTGGAGGACATTAGGGTGATTGAGGACCTCTCTGCCACCTCTCTTAAACAGAGGGAGGCTTACACTGCTACCTGGTACCCCTGGCTCTCTTTCATGGGTAGACGCGCTTCGTAATTGCCTCGTTCGTTTTGGGGTGTGTGTTCTCCTTTTTCCCACTTCCATTATCAGGGCTCGGCTGGGCGCGTTTCCATATTTGTTTCGGGTTGTTTGCCTGTGTCATCTGCATTTCGCTGTGTCAGTTATGCTCATTTTGTATGTTGTACCTTGTTACCATGTACTATTGCACTTGCTGTACCAATGCCTTACATTTTGTTCCTTACCCCCTTTTCTTCCCTTCCCTTTTTTGCCTTCTGTTCCCCCCCCTTCCCATATTCTAAAACATCTTGAAAAACCAAATAAACTTGGATTTTGAAAAAAAAAAAAACATATTTTCTGAACCTTTACAAAGGTTAATATGATCTGAAATCCGATCTAGTGCAGTGGTATGAAATGTTGCCTTAAATCAATTAAAACCTTAAAACTATCAAAGGTAATCAATAAATAACACGGTCCCTTACTTCTTTTTATGTGCCTTAGCCCTTGGAATTTATTGAAAAGTAGACACTCAGCTATATACATAATGGAAGCAAATTGACTTACTCTTCCATAGCCACATTCAGCCACAAAGCTGAGAAGAAATGTGAGAAGGAATGTGCCCAGATCATTCATGGATTTTGTCCAGAAGACAAGTGTTGACTAAATATGTATAGGATATGTACGACAATTCTAGTTTGAAAATGTATCTTATCTAGACTTGGGCACCAGGGGGCTCTTCATGTTCATCTTCGTATTCCGCGAATATTGGCCTGTTCCTGTCTTCTCTTCGGGCGAATATTCGTAGAAATTCTTCGCGTTCGTTCGGTTTTTCTTCGTTTTTTCCGGTTAAGGGGTGAACACAGCTCTGGCGCCAGGAGTTTAAATGTCCGTATGAGCAACTCTATTGGTGGTCAGCAGGGGGCTTGTCTGCCAATGGTTGTGCGAGTGAGCCTATTGGTCGCTTGCACGGCCCTTTTAACCTATGGCTTTCCATAGATTCGCTGTCAGGGGTTACAAAGACCGTGCGAATGAGCCTATTGGTCACCTGCAGGGTCTTCCTCTGGCATTGGTTGATTCCAGAGGAGGTCCCTGTAGGCGACCAATAGGCTCATTTGCACTGCCCTGTAAGCCCTGACGACGAACCTACGGATTTCCGCCTCCATGAACTGCTGCAATGCCGCGATGATAAGGTAAGTTAGAAGGGGAAGAGACCGGGGAGATTAGAAGGCGAAGACGATCACAAAGATCTTTGTGGTGTGTGTCTTCTTCTTCGCCTACGTTTTACTGTCGCTGTCTTCTCTTCGGGGTGTCTTCGGAACGAACACGAAAACACACTTTTCGTGTTCGTTTTCATGTTCGCCCGAAGACGAATGCAAAAGTCTAATCTTATCATCGTAGTAATCAATGGATTGGTACAGTAAGGTGCAATAGTTCTTTTGGTTGCTATGAAGGAAAGTCATTTTTCAAACTTCGCCCATGAATTATTTTTATCTAACACCCACTGGCTGTTTTTTCATTTTTTTTTTCTTAAATAGGCCAAATGGCAAATATCCATCTTCCCCTGTGACAAATGAACCGTGATTTTTTGCCCAGCAGTGCCTTCCACATAATGTTTGCACGGAGCCCACACTCTGTAAAAGTGTAGTATGTGTCAGCATGCATGTGATTTATCATCCACTGGCCTTAAATGGCATCCTTGGTAAAATAGATTTCCAAAGTACAATTTAAGGGCGTCACTGTGCCATAAGCATCTGAAGGACAGAACAGTCTGTCTCCTTCAACTTTTAAAAAAACTTACAACCAGTTCTAAAATGCAAAATAAAGACATTGTGTGGCCCACATATATCCCAGAGCATAAAACCCAATGTTAATAGTGTAAAAACATTTAGAAATGGTTTGCGTTAACCCCTTAAGGACAATGGGCGGTCCCTAAACCCATGGAAAACAATGCATTTTGAGCCCGTACATGTAGGGGGCTTTGTCATTAAGGGGTTAATATCTTTTTTAAATTGATCTTTAGAAACCTCTTTTGAAGTGCAAGTCACCCCCTGTCTCTGGCGCGATATGGTAGGTGGCACGTTGGGGTCTGGATCATAGTAAGGCGGTAGTAGGTCTTAATCGTTTGTATCAGCCTAACATTTCGTTTTCAGGATGAGTGTTCAAGAGCTGATCAACCATGAATTACTGCTAATACTTACAAAAAGGGCATGAATGATTGAAATAGTATACAGACTTATTACTAGGATGATACCTGTGACTTAATCCACAGAGTGCTCATCAGGAGATCATCTGACTGATAAAAGCTCGGTTCCACCAAGCACCATCTGCTGTTGTGGTCATTGACACAGCTAGTCTGCTCTCAGTCAGCCGTGGATCCTGTGTATATGGCCTCATTAGTGGGTTATTAAGCGTACCCATACTTCATTGCACAAAGAACACCAAAACATTCAGCATTTTGTTTAGCGTGTGTTTATAGTGTCTGCTAGGCAAAGTGGTCAAGGAACCCCATGACCTGTCGGTACTGCTTGTTTCTTAGGGTCTGAGAATGACAATAACCTCTTTTGAATAGGAAAAATGTAGATGTTTGTATCAGTTGAAGAACTTGGCTTAATACCAAATGAGAGCCTGTCTGAATGCCGGTTGTCACAGTAACAAATAATTATCGAAGAGAAAAAAGCTAAAAGCCTATATATTCAACAGCCATCTTGCGTAACCACAGACAAAAAATTACCCTTGAGAATATAATAAATAAAGGAATTTTTCACAGTGATGTCATATGTAAAAGGGTATAAAAATGTTTATTTTACACAACAGTGCCAGACTGCAGTTTGTTGAGAGGTCGATATTGTGCTTGACATAAGCCTGGCAACCAAGAACAAGGTTATTCCCTGATACAAGTGAAATCCTTCAAAGGGCTTTTCCAGTCCTGTTCACCAATCACATCGTTACCATGTAACAATGACATCATTTAGGCATGGCTTTAAAAAAAAGAAGAAAAAAAAAAAGAAAGCACAAGTGAGCATATGGACCGCAAGAAAACCCAAGGTGTCCTTGTAAACTGCTGAAGGATCTCACATATAAATATATATATATATATATATATATATATATATATATATAGTACTGAGGGATGCACTCCATTCCTTTTTGATACACAAGTCTTTAGAGATTGTGTACAATTAAATAAAATATACTGTATTTGCTCAACTATAAGAAGACCCTGATTTTATGACCCTCGAAACTAATGACTTAATGAAAGAAATATAAAGAATAGGCCTGAATATATGACGACCCTATTAAAAAGAAATGAAAACCACTGTTTTTGTCACTCACTCATATGCACACTTTTATTCTGCCTCGCACTCATACTGCATGTATACTTACACTCTGCCATACACACATTATGTAAGTAAAAGATGTGCAGGAGTGGTAGTAATAAAGTGGTTTTTTTAAGGACAGATAAGGCTTTCTTTTGAGACTATTTTTTTTAGAGTTTAAAGACAACAATTATTTACTGTTTAAAATACAATGAACAATGTTGTATTGCTTTTATTGCAGGTACACAATATCTATCTCTCCTCTCTCTCTCTCTCTATCTCTCTGACACAAGATCAAAGTGTGTCAGTAAGACAAAAAGGAATGAAGCCCATGGCGCAGCGCAGCTTAGTGGAGTGGGCCTTGACAGAGCTAGTGGGTGTGTATGAAGGAGTGATTCAATTTAATTGGTGCAATTTTGTTATGGGTGTGGTTAACACCAGGGGTATATAAGTGGGAGCCATTTTGTAAGAGACTCACTTAACTGTTTTTCTAAATCTGGGTTGTAACACCCTCACTCCCTTTAATACTGAGTTGTAGAGGTGTCTACCCTGTTATTTCACAGCGGCGGGGATAGTTTGGGATAATTGTTTTGGTACACTGGGTTTTGATTTGGTTTTACTAATTTTACTTGGTTCAAGTTAGTTTGCTAGGTTTCGAGCTGGCATGTGGCTCAGAACCTGGGGTGGTGTAGGGGTGTCTCGGTATGCCCCTGCATCAGTTATTTGGTTAATTTGGTGTGATGGGGTGTCTCAGTATGCCCCTGCATTGGTTATTCGGTGGTGTAGGGGTGTCTTGGTATGCCCCTACATGGTTTATTATTTGGTTAAACGGTATGGTGTAGGGGTGTCTTGGTATGCCCCTACCGTGGTCAAAGGGGTTAATGTGGAGGCACCTGGCATGTGGTGGTGCCAATGTTATATGGTTAATATGTTTATAATGGAGGGTCATTGTCATTGTTTATGAGGGGGAAAATTTTATCTCTATTTAATTGTGATGGTCTGTTTTGACAATGACCTTTAAATATACATTGTATGTATAGTTGCCTTTCCACAATCACCAAATTAATAGAGTTTTGAGAAAGTGGTTACTTAATTCAGGGTCCGACTGGCAATGTCGAGGCTGCTCTGGTACTTTAAGCTCATGTAGAGTGAGGCCAGGTATATCCAGCCACTGGAACAGCATATCGGGGAAGTGTGTGTTGCTCTCGACCGCTGACCCACCAGGATTTGCCCAGGGAGGACTCCTTCCCCACGGGCTGCTGTGATCCAAAGATTTTGGAACACTGCCTGAAGCTTCTTTGTAACTCCACATATAGGATCGGAGATACCTAAAGTTACAGGTGCTTTGAGGAAGACTTTACTTATTGAATTAATCTTTTCTGAGTTCCCTTCTTGTGATTTTACCCTTTTCAGTTATGATAATGTGTTTGAATGAGGATGGAAAGTACACATTGGGTGTGTATGTCTTCCAAATATGCTCTGGGCTGCTTTATTATTTGACAACCAGGCTGGAATTGCTAAATGTTGCCAGCCCTTCCCTCTTATATGTAAGCTTGGAATTGTAATATTGTAGAATTGTAATATGTGATTTATATTCTCCCATTAACACATAAGAAAGACAACATTTGGAATAATGGGAAAATTCCCAAACAACTTATTTGAAGAAAGATCCAGAGTGTCCTGTAGGAGACGGCTGTTTGTGGCTGCCTTAAGCCTCCCCTTCGGAGCCAATTACCATAAAGGTTAGGAAGCAAGACAGACAGACAAGTGCCTGTGGCAGAGCTTGGCTGGCTGCAGAAGTAGACAGACTGATGTTTGCTGCATGAACACATGGCAGAGGCACACGCTAGGTCAAGCTGGCCAAAGTCATACCCAGAAGAAACCACAGCATAGTGCTGAATATTAACAGATAAATCAGGATCAGCATTAAAGTCTAAGTCGGGACAAATAAACGATGAGGCTGAAGCCAAGTATCAGAGGGGCAAGCAGAAACACAAAATAAGGTCCAAAACCGAGGGTCAGAAACCACCACATGAAAATCTCCAGGAACACATAGATCACGGCCTTGATGAATAGATTAGCCCCAGGTGTGTCAGGAACCAGACCAGAGAGATGGGGCAACATTCCATGCTCAGAAATGCTGGTATCCTGACATCCACACAGGACTACCTTAGACTGATTCTCTACAAACAGCTCCTTATCCCTTGTGAGTTTCTTTATTGATATTGTGAAACTTTATCCCGCAGAAGCATTTCCAAAATGTAACCATGCATTTGGTGTTAAACTTGAAACCGTGCACCATGCTCTTATCAGACTGACAATGTGTGTTGTTTTTAAATTGCAAATTGAACGTGCAAAGTAGACTGTGATTGACTTTATACAACCTTATCCACCTATTTGCTACATTCAAAAAGAATTCTCTTGACTAACTATGGTGTTCTTTGTGCTACATTTGCCCTTGAGCTCCAGCTATACATTAATACATAAATCAGTGACTGACCCTGCAAAGCTGAAGCTGATAAAACCATTCTGTGGTCACAGCTAATGAAGTAAACTTTTTTAATAAACTGAAATATAGGAGAACTATTAAATTGCTATTATAGGCTTATTGTTTCCAGTACGGTAAGGACTTTCTCATGCAATGACCCTTAAAGGTACAGTAATACTCATTTTTCAGGGATCTGTAAAACAATATATTTTGCCTTCACTAAGTGAGTTTCATTGCCCCGTCTCTCTGTAAGTGTTTCACCGAGAAATATTGCTCAGTTCCCCACACGTTGGTTTTGTAGCAGATTGCCAGGACCGTTACTTCAGATTTTTGCACAAGCCCTGGAAGTCCATACTTCTGCCACCTTCAGCTGGTTCCGGCAATTAATCCCATAGTCACCTGTCAAAGTGGTTAGTTGTTATGGTACATGGAATGGGGGGCTATTCCATGTAAAAAAATAAAGAAATTAAAAGCAAATGAGTATTCACTTGAAATGTATGCCCTGTATCATCTAACTCTCCTTGCAAAAAAAACACATTTTCACATAAAGATACTGGTTGGATCTGATGCTAATGTCTGGGTCACTTCCATGTTCAGTACTAGAACTCTTTTCTGATTAACACACCTACAACGGTGTTGGAGGTGAGACCACCGTTCCTCTGGATAATGGAATTTTATTTGTTTGGCATACTTTATGGGGAGAGCTCTCAGTGAAGATTAGCGATGTAGAAAAATAATGTTTTGTGTACAGATTGTGTTAAAATATATAATAACAGTCCCAACAAGTTGCATATTAATTGCAATGTCTGTAGTTGGTGAAGTTCTAGTTGTGTCTGCAGATTCTCCGTCTACGCAAACAGCTGTGCTTAACTTCAATGTGTGCTTCGATGGCACATAAATGTCCCCAACTATCTAGAAGAAATTGATTATTCTCTAGGTTACCTAGTGTATAACCACCGGCACCCATAATATTTGAATTAGATATAGCCTAGATATGGGTCCTAGTTTGATACAGTGTCTGGGGCCCAATGAAATGTTAACATGGCTCTACCCTCTGAATTTCAAGATGGACTTTTTTTTCTGAAAATTTGGGGTCTAAAAACTAGGTGCGTCTTACACAGTGGTTGTAGATTGCAGTTACTACTTCCCAGCCCCTCCCTGCAGTCACACTGACAATTGGCCCCGCCCCTTTCTGATTAACAGTTCCCCCTGCCATAGACAAATTGCGCCCCGCCCCTTTCCTTATAGGCGTCCACATGGTAAGCAACTTATTAACAGTAAGTAATAAAAAAGTAATATTTGGGCTGCTAAAGTGAGGGAGGTTGGCGGTTTAATTTAGGCAGTATGCGTTAATGGCGGTAATAGTTTAGGTTAATTAGGGGCAGTCTATGGAACGGCGGGTCTTAGGAGTTAACTTAGGAAGCAGTTTATGGTTACGGGTCTTTAGTTAATTAGGCAGTTATGGTTGATGGGGTCTTTAGGGTTAATTTAGGGGCAGTAAATGGATGGGAGTGATGAGGATAAGTATGAATTTTAGTTCAATAACTATGTAAGACATTTTTTTTCAAATTTCGGGCCCAAAAATTAAGGTGCATCTTATACATGGGAGCGTCTTATACAGTAGTTAAGTAAATTAAAGTCAACAAGTTTGCCTTTAATAGTTTATAGTAAATAATTTATTGTTAAGAAACCACGGATAATTGAGTAAATAAGTCCACGGATAATTAAAACTTGTAAGAGTAAACTATATTAACATATGCCATTTAGATTTATAAAATAAATACTACATATGTGGGTTCTTCAATAAATGAAAAATAAAAATGCTCTAAACATTTTCAAGGATATATTCATAACCATTAGCCTATTGAACATTATCCATGTACACATTGCTTTACTGCCCTCTGTTCAACGCACAACCAAACAAACCGTCACTCCACAAGTTCTAATGCTTAATGCACCATCTGTATAAATGTATTTTATTAAACCAAGAGACTGTTTTCTTATTTCCCCAGAATATCCCACGATTCTTTCGTTAGAGTGAGACATTCTAACCTTATTCATCTTATTCACTGTTATCCAACTCCTTCTGTCTGTCTGGAGTTTAGAATGTTTGCTGGATATTGTACAGCCTTAAATATCACAATGTGTCCAGAAACAGCAGACACTTGTTTATAAACGTTTGTTGAAGGAAGAGGGAGATTTTTTTTCTTTTTTGAAGCCTGAGGTACTTGTGCTTTTCCATCCGGCATGTGAAAAATTGTGGATAGGTGCTCCAAAAGTAGTAAGGCCACAATGGAAACCATGTCCTCAGTCTTCTTATTTTGGGGCCACACTCCCCACGGGGGATATGCAGGCACCATCCTTCTCTACCAGGCTAAAGCCTAAGGAGGGTCAGATCTTCTAGGGTCTGGCCAAAGAGATTACCCAATAAGGTCTTCAAGGAAGTGTGGCGGCTAAAAAAAAGCACAACCTACTCTCGTCATTAAACGTCAAACGTCTGTAAGAGCGACTATTGGTCACCGGCAGGGGGCTCGTCTAGCATTAACCAATGATGAGTCTGAGCAGCTGCCCTTTCCCATTCATTCTTTAGTGTGAAATGAATGCAGCAATGTCAATACTGCTGCTAACTGTTACAGTGTTACACATTTAATTCATAGGTGATTTATTTTACAGGTTAGAGTGCTAGGGATATATTTTTCTCACATTATTACTTTTTTCTCTCTTGTGGACTCCCATATTAACCCCTGCTATACTACTGAGGACTAAATATAGGCTAGAAAACCGACAGAAAACGAAGGGAAAGACAAATATGAAGAACGTATACTAATATTCACCCAGTAACGGGGGGCGAATAGTTTTAGAATACAAAGATTTTTTCCCGAAGAAGAACATGAAGACGAACACAAAGACTTTGCCTGCGCCCAAGTCTAGTGCACACCCAATCTGGTACTCCAGTTGAATATGCCTGCCTGCAAGCTACATGAGCATAAAAAAATAAAGTGCAGCCTGTCATATCCTGCCATTTTTACATCATTAGGGATCCGCTGGCCTTAAAGTGGCAGTGCTGCCTCTGGCCCTGAAAGTGGCCATGTCAAAAAGCTAACACACATGCACCAAACAAAAGCAAACAATATGATGTGTGAACTAGTAAAGTGCCAGATCTGGCCCCAGCTCGTGGCAGGTGTAGGTGTGGAAGGGTCCAAGGTGCTTTGGTGCAGACAGTGCCGTGAGAATGTGCCCCTGCACAACCACAGTGTCAAACTACAAAGCAGGGGACTCCAAAGTGTACATCAAGCTTTCTGAAACCTGCTTGACCTTAAGACCAGAGGACTGGTCCTTCTATCATAGGTACTAAGCTTATCTTAGCCAAAAGGCTGAGAAGCGATAGGTTTTTATTCTATATTATAGATCAATGGTGAGATCTCTCCTAGAATGTTTTGTACAGTTCTGGAGACTACTTCTACATAATGATATTAACATTGAGGAGAGAGTTTAGGGAAGGACTATTAAAATGGTGGATGATTTGCAGGATAAACATTATCGGTAAAAACGAAGAGAGAAAGGATATATGATAGAAACATTGAAATAATGAGATTTAACATAGGAAAGTTTATTTCAAAGAAAGATAAATTATAGAGCAAAAGGTCATGTAAAGTGGTAGATAAGTGGAACAGCCTACTCGCAGAAGTAGGGGTGATTAATACAGTTTATTAACATACACACATACACAACATAGGCGTATGGCTATCCAGAATCTAACATGAGGCCAAGGACTGATTAAGGTTTGAGCCCATCTTGTCTGCCCATTTTTTGAAGAAAAATGGGCAGACAAGATGGGCCGAATGATTTGTACCTCCCACCAAATTCTGCTTCTACGTTTCTAAATTATGCAAGAAAAACCCTTCCTTATTTCACTTATTTCTTAGTTATGTAAGTAACTAATAAAAGGTCACAAAGTCTCATAAAAATCCCTAGTAACACCTCCGTTTGCACTGCCTCTAATCATCTACCCTAAAATGAGAGTACCCGCTTTAACCATTTCAAATATGCCACCATTAATCTTTTGAATAGTAGAGGTCCTTGCAATTTTTTTCCATGCAATGCAATCCTCTGTTCACCCTGTGAGGCTTAAAAGGTTAAAGGATCTCCTTAGTAAGGTCTGAAGTAGAATTACAACCTGGCACAGAAACATCTGATCTGAATCCAACATCATTAAGTTAATGACGTCAATGCATGCAAAAATAGAAAAGCCAAACACCTCACAGCCTTACGTAAACACAAGCTTATACACATGGGAGTCATTTTTATGCCGCTTGGCTGGGAAATCTTATCAAAAACTAAAAACAGCAAGAAAGGGGAAAAAAGGCAGACAGGGAAAGTTGATGGTAACAGAGGTTTGTGGGAACTAGCAATCTTTGATGGGACATGCAGATAATGACAAACTCAATCACATCGGGCTTCATGTAGTAATAGAGGAGCTATCTTCAGGAGGGTATAGATGGTACGGAGAGGAGAAAGTCTTAAGAAGGGCAACTAAAACAGTGTTTGTAAAAATGTATCAGGGATGGCTGAGGACCATTTCAGTTTGGTTTATAAAAGAGAGAGGATATGATAGGAACAATACATAAATGAGTTAAGCAAAGTAAAGATATCAGTCATAGTCTTCAACCAAAGGGTAAAAGGCTTAGATGTAACATTATATGTTAGTGCACTGTAAAGGTGCTAGATAATGGAAACAGACTTCCAGCCAGAGGCATATCTAGGGTATGGCACCTATGGCTCGTGCCAGGGAGAGCATGATTTAATGTGTGGATGAGTTGTCTGAATGAGAGAGAGCATGAGTTAATATGTGGATTAATTGTCTGAATGAAAGTGTGAATTAGTGAGTGAGTAAAAGTGTTTGTGTGTATTATAGATGTATAATTGTGGAAGGGCAAAGATGGCACTAGCAGGAGGTTTGAGCCTTGGCGACCAAAATGGCACAGGCAGGGTGTATATGGGACAAAGATGGCACAGGCCGCACTGTTTGGGGACAAAGTTGACTTGTGCTGGGCTATTTGGGGACAAAGATGGCAAATCATATGTGTGTTATCTGGGTGCTGGTCAGGTGGGCAGTGTGGACGCCAGGGCTGGCTTTGGGGTGTGCAACCTGTGATCTATGCCTGTAATTTAGGGAGTTTTAAATATACCTTTTAATGCTGTGTTTTTATGTGAATTCCAATTGATCTATACCTGAGAAGCTGGGTTTTGTGTTATTCTGTAGATCCATATCTGCTATGCTTCCATACATTATTTATGTATACCTGCAAATATAGGGTTAATATGTCTTATTCAATTGATTAATACCTGAAATGCTGTTTCCATGTATTTATTTGATCTATACCTGCGATGCAATGTTTCATATATTATTATTTTATACCTGCAAATACAGGATTTGTATGTCTGATTCTGTTTATTTGATATATACCTTCAGTGCTGAGATCACAAAAGAATTTCAATTAATCTGGGTTTGTGTGTTGATCTGCTATCGGCAGCAGGGTCTAATATTTATATATATATTTATATATATATATATCGGCAGCAGGGAATATATATTATATATATATATGGGCAGCAGGGGCTAATACATGGGTTTTAGATATTTGGACAGGGGCGCAATTTCAGTGCTTGACATAGGCGCTGTTTTCAGTAGATACGCCTCTGCTTCTAGAGTATGGGAATTTAAATATGCATGGCTTTGGCATATGGCCATACCGAATATAAGACAAGACCATAAACCAAGTAGTGTTTGAGGGTTTTTTCATCAGGTAAAAATGGTCAGTCAAGATGGACCAAAATGAACTATATAATCAGTTTCTTATAAATATATTAAAAAAAAAAAAAAAAAAAAAAATACATCAAATGTGCTGAATACTACAAAGGGAGAAATGTATAGCATGACAAATTGAAAATGATGTTGCAGGGAATATATTGCTGACACGAGGGCACACGGTGTAAATAAAACCCAGCATCACAATTAAGCTGTGCAATGTTTGTTTCTACATACAAATGTCAGTACACACTCGCACAAAGGTTTCTATACGTGCTTGTTGAATGGCACTAGTGACAGCAATGAAAGTAGTATGGATCATTGCTTAATACAGCATGACATTTTCCATTCTGCCCATTACTCAGAGTTGTTTGGAAAAGGCAGTGGGCCGTACTGTTGCTGACATGTCACAATCATAATGTCACAATACTGCGTGAACAGAGCTAGTCTATTAAGAGAACAGGTGATTTCAGGTAAGCCCAGGTCAGTCAACAATGGAGGCAAATAGCATACCTTTCAACCTCTGACCAACGACTTTTTGACCTATAATTTTAGACATTTAGAAGAAATATATATATATATTATTTACATAATTACCTTGCTCCCCTTGCATCGCCTCTGGAAAATGCAGAGTTGTGCGCATGTATGATTTCCACCTACGTGGAACACTTGAATTCTGCTTGTATATTATGTGAGTAACCACTAATTATCTATTTCATTATTTCTGCTGTTGTCCTGTTTCAGGGATCTACACATACTAAGTTTGTTCATTTACTAGATGCTTCTTGTCTTGTTCACAACTAAATACTATTTCCTTAACCTGTGAACTACTTATCTACTGCTGACCATTTGGCCGAACCCTGAGCTTTGGATTGGGACGATGCTGATCTCTGAAATTGAAGTGACTTTAACCTCTTGTTTAAAGCATATTTGTTGATCAATAATAATTTAAAATGTACAAAATATCTTGTATTTGACCTGTGACTACTTGGATTATTTCTGAATATTTCTGAATTACTATTCCTAGTGTCTATATTCATTAATACTGCATACGAGGTTTCTTTATACTCCTTCTTGTTTTCATATCAATACCAAGAACTTGACCTAACAGAACACTGAAACATCCCAAACTACCTAACATTCGGAGCTCCTACAAAAGAAAAACAAATAGTTTTAGCAAATATGAAATAGGGTCGGATGGATGGACCATTGTACAGCACTACGGAATACGATGGTGCCATACAAAACAAGAAATAATACATAGATAGATAGATAGATAGATAGATAGATAGATATAGGAATTAAGAGATACTTTGTAGCAAGTCAGTGGTGCTAGCTACACAGGTTCACTTATGATTGTGTCATTAGTTTCAAAAAACCCTAATGAGGTACAGATCCCCTCATATATCCACACAATCAGATAAGCAAGCAGGGAGGTTGCTTCAAGTCTATTTCCTAGCTTCTATTTGGCCTTGTCTTCTAAGCTCGTATATCCTCAGCTTGCTGTTTACTTAATTTAGCAAACATATGTTTCAGATAATCTCAAATAAAAGTACCACAGGCATACATTGCTCTGTAGACCTGTAGATAACTACATTTGCTGCATGCCGGAAGAACAAACTTGTATTGTAGCCTAAGCACCGACACTCGAGGCTTGTCTGTTACATGAAACGTGTTCTATGCTGATGTCACACAGACTGGAACATTTTACAATTGAAAATACCTGTTCTAGGAGACGTAATTTGAATGTCCCATTAAACATACTGTACTGTTGTATGTTATGTCACACATTGCCATCAGCATAAATACATCATTTTTCCCAGAGCCTGGTATATTTCTTCATAGATTTACAATAGACTTGTAAGTCTTTTTTGCTATATGTCTTTTAAAAGGTTTCCTGCTTTGGTCCCATTCACTAGTGCGATCAGATTAAATAGCAAAGTTTATACTGGATTCCATTGCTGTTTTCTCTGGACAATGGTGATGCAGCCATATAAGCAGGTTAAGCAGCTGCTTAGGGCCCCCATTGGTCTAACAGGGCCCCCCAGAGGATGCAGCAGGAGGTAGCCACAGATTTCTCTTAAAATGCATGTGTTATTCATGATAGTTGCGTCTTATATCTATGATCCTGGTTGCGAGGTCACAAATACAGGTTGAGTATCCAAAATTCCCTTATCTAAATTGATCCAAAATCTGATTTTTTCCAGATATTGAATCCTTACGACGTACCCTATAGTCAGTACTTTCTTTCCCTGCCTCCTTTTTCGCATCCTCCCTGCTCCGTTGTTCAGGCTTCACCCCGCGGTACATTATAGGGGAGATAATGAGAAATGAATTTAAAACCCACATAAAACAGAGAATGAACATACTCACACTAGACATATAATGGAGGAATAATGGTGGTACCGGTAATACAGCCACATAATCGTTGGATTAGACCTATAGCAGTGTACTTTTCTACTCTTCCTTAGGCTGCATCATAATAATGTCTTTACCCAAAAAAATCCTCTTTGAAGAAGAATCTGTGTTTAATGTTGAGGCTTAAACACAACCTGTCTTGGTGCATGGAATTCTTGGTCTCACTTTAAGACATTTGTGAATTTATGTAATGTAATTTTATATTGTTTTTGGTTTTTTTTTTTGTTAAATGGCACTTGAGAAGAGAGTATATTTTAAAACTAAATAATGAAATAAATGATTAGAATGTTAACTTTAAATGTTCAAGGTTTACATTTTTTAATTGAAAAGATCTATCTCAATGCACACACTAAAAGAAGAACAAATAAATGCGGTGTTCCTTCGGAAAGCGCACTGGAGAATCGGTGAAAACATACTTGTTAAATCAGATAATTTCCCAGTAGTAATCTGTGCCTTTTTGAAAGAAGGCAATACATATTAATAGACAAAAATACAGATGTTAATATTTAATATGAAGAAGTAGACTATAATGCAAGATATATCAACCTTGTATGCGGACTGAACGGCACATGTTTTAACTTTGTTAATATATATGCCCCAAACAATTCTCCAGCTTCCTTAGCAATTAAAATAGGAAAGATCCAACAGGTATGTTAATGGTTGCAGGGGATTATAATTGTGTAGCAGATATTGCACTAGACAGAAAAAAAGAGGGAGATGGACACTAAAAAATATAAATCTAATTTCTCTCAACATTTTCTCCAGAAAACAGAGTTTATGGATTTATGGAGATTATATCACCCACGGGAGAGGGATTTTACTTGTTATTCGATATATATATATTTCATATTCTAGGATAGACATGATATTAATGTAGTAAATATGTTAAAGATATAACTTGAATTAAAAAATAGACACACAAAATTCCCAAGATGTCCTTGGAGATTAAATCATTATTTATTGAAAAACAACAAAAACATTAAATATATTATTCAGATATGACAAATCTCTTTAATTATAAGGGCTTAGTCACAGATGCTAATGTATGGCGTGCCTATAAGGCTGCAATTAGAATCTGACATCTAATTACGTCTGCTGAAGTTAGGCACTGAGCATAAAAGGAAAACATTTAGCCGATTTATATATGGAATATTATTATCTATCCAGAATTAATAAGACATCCCCCTCTCCTAATATTGCTAATAAACTAGATGATATATACAAAAAATTAGATCGACGACTTATTGATCTTCAAAATAAACAAGAAATGTGATTATATAATATATAAACGCTAATTTTTACTACAGAGGTAATGGGGCAGATTAGCTGATTTATCATAAAAAACAAAAAAGTGAATTGTTAAGATAAAATAGGGGCAAGATATACTTATACTGGGGAAAACATGACTAAGCCTTCAATAATTTCTATGGTAAGCTATATAATATCACTAAAGAAGCAATTTCCGTCAGAGCTAAATGGCCCCATAACAGAAAATGAAGTTATTAAAACAATAAACAAATTAAAATCAAATAAAACACCAGGACCAGATGGCTATAATAATTATTTCTACAAACTCTTAGTGGATTTACCTCTTACACAAACTTTTAATAACTTTGTAGATTCAAATAAAATCCCAGAAGAACTCCTTAGAGCAAATATAATACCTTCTATAAAAGCAGGGACAAATCAAGAGGATTTAGTAAATGATATACTTACATCCTAGCAGACAGACTAAAAATAATAATCCACAAGATCATACACCAGGATCAAACTGGATTTATCCCTAGACCATCTTCCACAAATAACTTAAGAAAAATAATAAGCATTCTGGACAGTACAACAAAAAAATAACAACCCACTGTTAATTCTATTATTACACAGTGAGAAAGCATTCGATAGAGTAAGATTATCTAGAACCATCGTTATTATCTTTTGATCTGTTGGATTGGATTCTTGAGGCCGTACATTTATTCTACACACCTACACATTCTACACAGCTAGAATAATTGGCCAAAGAACCCTCTCAGAGTGGTTAAAAAATTCTTATAGGACAAAACTGGGCTGACAATTATGCCCATTATTATACATTCTAATGATTGAACCACTGGCCAGATGAATAAGGGAAAGGCATGGGATAGAGAGGTTTAAACATGGGGATTGAGAATTCAAACTCTTCATGTATGCAGACGACATCCTTATAACTAGAAACAACCTGAAAAATGTAACTTCAGAATTGATGAAAGTTTTACTTAACTATGGAAGATTATAGAAACATAGAAACATAGAAAGTGACGGCAGATAAGAGCCAGAAGGCCCATCCAGTCTGCCCAACCTCTGAGTACTCTCCTTTAGTACTTGCCCTTTCCTATATCTAGCTTGGCATTATGCCTATCCCATG
>VKOC01018699.1:0-75288 GCA_009364415.1 Spea multiplicata | reverse complement strand
TTCCATAGCACATTACTTTTGGAAATTATGAATGCCCCCCCAGTTTGACTGTGGTATCTTGTGTGCCCCCCCTATATATTGTTTCTAGAGTCGCCACTGTGGGTAGGTGCACCACAGGGGTATGTAGTTGGTCCCCCTTTGCAGCTTCAATTCTTCTGGGAAGGATTTCCACAAGATTTTGGTGTGGTTCTGTGGGAATTTTCGCCCATTCATCCAGTAGAGCATTTGTGAGGTCAGGTGTTGATGCCATAAGGCCTGGCTCACCATCTCTGTTCCAGTTCTGGTAGCGGTAGCGAGACATTCTGAGAGACCATGAGCTTCCATGTCCCTGTCTCGGTACCCCATAGCTCCACTTCTGGTCTTGCATGTTATTCTTCTTCCTTTGTCTTTTCTCTTCTGCTACTCCAAAAAGTATTTGTTCTTCCTCCGCTTCTCCTTGGACACCCGGGACAAAGATATAACTTCCCAGTGTAAAATCACAGAGATTACAGACACAGTCTCTGCCCCAATTAGATGATTTAGGCAAAGAATGTGCCAGGAAGCTCTTCCATTTGGCTAAGGCTCACTGGGAGCTTGCAGGCACACCCTCTCTCCTGATCATTGAATCGTGGGAGGTGATGTGCTTGGAATCTCTACCATTTTGCAAAAGTCCAAGGTAGGTCATGCTCCTGTCCCATTGTCTACAGCAAGATGAAAAAAAAAGACTATTTTGAGCAGCGGACAAAGACAGAAGAACAAGAAGATGTAAGATAAGAAGCGGAGCTGCACGGCAAGGAGGCAGGGATACAGAAGAGGATACGGTAGGGAGACATTCCAAGAGAGCATGAGATAGTATTAATGAGCGTGTGAGACAGCATGAAACAGTATGAATGATGGTGAATAACAATTTAATTTCTGAATGTAACAAGCCCCACAATTTTTGCCTGAAACAAATCGGCAGAATTGGTTTTGGTCCATTTGCACAAATCTACTATTTATCTGGCAAACAAATATGAAACTTTAGAACCAAAAATTAAATGTGGTTGGGCAAAATTTAGCACCAACAAATTTAAATGAGGATTGAAATGATCTAACAAAAACTGTTAACATATCGACGTTTTACAACATTATTTATCAAGTAGGGGCGTAAGATAAAAATAAGAAAAAAAATAAATTTCTTAATACCGTCCATCAAGGTTAGTTGCTCTCACTGCTGCATATATTTTGGTTTTCAGTGGCAATCCTGTGCTCGGTACTAGCAATTGCTCTCTGTAGGTTGAATCCTGTAATAATATAGAGTATGTACATATACATATATAGTTACATTGTAATTTAGGTTGAAAAAACAATATCAACTTCAACTTTGTTGCTGATCCCGGAAAAGGCAAAACCCCCAAATTAAAGCAATTCTCAAAAGCAGAAAAAATCCATCTGTACTAACACACAGTTTTGCACAGTACTGTACTGTATATAAATGTGATATATTGTATATTTAAATATTTTTATAGGAATCACATGAAAAAAACAGATGATCTCACTAATTGTAATTGTTAATTTGATTGACATGATGGTTCATATTAAGCTATACTTTCCTAACTTTTTTGCCATAGCAAAACAAGAAATAC
The DNA here is from genome assembly GCA_009364415.1 of Spea multiplicata. Lineage (NCBI taxonomy): Eukaryota > Metazoa > Chordata > Amphibia > Anura > Pelobatidae > Spea > Spea multiplicata. Next base: position 73,684 of record VKOC01018699.1, on the reverse strand, counting down.
ACAGGGACTTGAATATTAACTGTAAGTAATACACAAGTGCCAACTTAAATACTTAAGTAACTTATCAAGTCAGTTACTTAAGTAATACATAAGGTCCCACTTACCATCCCATGCTCATTCTGTGATTGTATATGTATATATATATATATGTATTTTGTTCAGTAGTTGTGAGACTTCATTTATGTTATTATCATTTGCATTTATGTTACCTTAATACTCATTTTGTTTTGTTTTCCCACAATTTAATGTATATTTTCAAATATGCAAATATACTCCCAGCCGCCTTCTTTATTCCTCAAATGACTTGTGTTTTACCATTATCACCTCTTCCCACTTCTGTATTCAGGATTTTGCATGTGGTATACAACTTCTGGAATTCCCTACCCCATTTTGTCAGACTTTCTACTTCTTACTCTAATAATAAATGCTCTCTAACCCACTGATTCCACGAAGCATACAACCTCCCCTCCTAATACCCCCAACCAGCATGCCAAAAAACATCTGCTATCTCCATGCGCAAGATCAATACAGTTCTCCAAGTTGCTCTTCAACAAATGTATTCCCACCCAAACAGTCTTCTCCTTTCTTCCTTCCTTCTCAACCACCAAAAACATAGTATGCTTCTTCTTCTTTTGTACCAGTATGTTTAACTTCTGTTATTAATATTTAAATTGTCACTATTGTGAAAAAAAAACTATTCTTTACACTATTGCAACAGTGCTACGGAATCTCCTAGCACTATCTATCTGTATATGTGTGTATGAATAATGTATAGTTAAACTTCAAAGCATAAAGTTTGTGTGCATTACTTACTGTGGAAGAAAAGTTGTAAGAAAGTATAGCATAGCTCTTACCTTCTGCTATTAATACAATCTAGTCTTTCTGCCACTACACTTGTACTAGCATATAATAGACTGTCATATTCTATTAATTTATCAAATACCAACAAACTTTCTTTGTTTGTTATACTCAATATAGGTTGTTCGTTAAGCAAACAGCTCACATAAAAGCTGTTCATTTGAAAACTATTCTTAGAAGCCATTTCTAAGTAAATTACCAAAAATATATCTAAACAAAAACTTGTTGTGATGACAATACTTGTAAATTGTTTGACATATACATACATAGCGTTCGGTGCCTCCAATTTTTGTTAAGTCTACATGTAATACAGTTAACAATGCACATAAAACTTTTTACATTTCCAAAACATTTTCTATTGAGTAGTGTGTGAGAGAGCGTTGCTAAAATGCTGATATTTCTAAAGTATATTTTTTTGCAATGTTCTCTAGAGTGGACTTGCACCCAGCTTTCTGGGGATTCTTGCTACATGTGTTTTTTTCTGTTTTGTTTTTTCTTTTTTGTTTTGTATTTTTTATCTTCCAGGCTGAAGAGAACTCAGGAGTACTGAAGGAATCTAGGGCCTGCTGAGAAAGTAATGATTTTGAATATTGTAATAGGAAAGAGTCATACTGATACAGCTAGTCCTAGATAAATTTTCCTACAGGGAATAGACTGCAAACGATGAGATTCTTGGTAGACAGTTAAACAGATACGGGAAGATTTTGATATAAGGGTCAATAGAAAATTGAACATTTTAAAAACTCCCATTCATGAATTAATCAATGATCAATTCTAAAACCTTTTTTTCCTCTAATAATCCCTATTGAGTAATACAACTTTGGAAAAATTCATATTTTATTCTCTTCTCACATGTAAATGGTGCTTGCCAAATATAAGAGATAATCTAAGCAAACATACTATGTTATACTTACATTATAGAGGAGTAAATTCAGAGTGCTGATAAATGTACCATTGCCATCTCGGACAGAAATAGCAGCTGAAGATCTGATAAAGTAGAAATAATGTTGTTTTACAAGATTCTATTCAATTATATATACTTGACATTTGTCTGTTTAAAGTGGTCTAATCTAGACTTCATTCAAATTCGTACACATTTTATTTTTAATGAAATTAGTCAATTTGTATGCCTGAAAAGGACAAAACAAATGAAAATTAAGATCATTCTCACTCAAATCTCATTCCCACTTTCAAACTCTCTCCTTCTCTTACACTCTCTCACAGAGAGACGCTCTGCCCTTTTGTGGAAGCACTCCGGGAGGCCTGGTTAACAGCAAGAATAAAATAAAGAAGACAGAAGAACAAGAAGATTAAAGAGAACAAGTTGAGCTACAGAAAAGGAGATATGGACATTGAACCGGTCTGTGGAGAAAGTAGGGAGATATTGAGAGATAGCATAAGAGAGTAAATGAGAGTGTAAGAGAGTGAATTAGAGTGTGAGAGAGCATAAGAGAGTGCGACAGAGCGACTCTCACAGAGAGTGTAAGTGAAGATGAGTAAGGAATTTTGTTTCTCAATGGAAAAAGTGCTTCTAATTTCAGCAGCACAAAAAGGGCAAAATGAGTTTTTGGTCTATTCTGAAAAACGAATAAACCAAAAACAAAATGAAAAATTTCTCAGAATCATTTTTCGTCCGTGTGCACAAGTCTAGTCTGATCTAGTAAAAAGACTACATACAGATTCAGATTTTCCAGTTGCCAACTTTCCAAGTGGCCAAAGACAATTATTATTTCATAATTATTTCTGGAGAACAGTCATTGAAACAGGATAATCTTATACGTTGTAATTGTTGGTTAGGGCCAATTATATTGATGCGTTAGTTATGTCTTTAGGTTTTAGGAAACATATAGGGAACACATAAGAGATAATCAGTCAGCGTATGTATGATACTTTTTCTATAATGGCACAGAAAATATACATTTTGTTTGAGATGTCCCTGATTGGGTAGCTCCTGTTCTAGTTACCAAATATAAGTTTGACATAAATCAACAGAACATTAAAAAATGTTTGTAAACACACGTGCAGCATTTTTAAACATATTCTCCATATTTTCTGCTACGAAAATGCGGTTTCCAGGATTTGCAACTCATTCCTCCTAAGTGGTTACCTGGCTGCTTATTTTACATTATTTTACATTTTGAATGTTTGTAGCAAAATTAATGGTTCAGTGTAACCAAAAGTCATGCAGGTTAAATGCCTGTGTTTCATATATTGCAAACAGATTGCACAGCATTTTAGATCTTGAGAATCCTTGTGGGACCAGTCTGATAAGGTGATGGATATATCTAGGAACTTTCTAGATAACCCTGACAAATTTACATATCAAATATGAAAGTTTAGAACCAAAAATTAAATGTGGTTGGGCAATTAATAGCAAAATTTAGCACCAACAAATTTAAATCAGGATTGAAATTATCAAACTGTTAACATATCAAAGTTTTATGACATTATTTATAAGTAGGGGCGTAAGATACATTTTTTGCTTCTTACCTGTCCGATATGCACATTAACAGTTGTAAGCAATTCATACTTACGATGCTAGCTGGGTGTTGTTTACCAAGTACTCCAGTGGATAGCTGCAACTAAACTTATATAGAAGTCCAGGCAGGTAACTAATAATTGTTGGAGGATCCGGTGTATCTATGTATCCAGATATGTTGCCTATTTGTACCATTGAAGCATCCCCATATACATTAACTCCTGGTACTGTGGATACCTATCAGTTTCCACAAACAAACATATAATTATATAAACATTAAACAATACATATTAATATACATAAAAAGTAGAACAATATATAGTTTCCCTATCACATGGAGCCAATTATAGAAATATGGACCTGGAATTGGATGGCAGATAAGAACCATTTGGACCATATTGTCTGCTTTTACCTCCTATAAAGGCCACAACACCAATCAGTCCTTCGTCTTAGATTCTGTTGAGTGTTTTTGTTGAGGTACTAAAATTAAGGTGCTATTGTTGACCGAATTACATGTAAGGAAAAACTGTATAGCTCCATAGTTTTGAGTGCTGTAGAACCAGCGTAGACATAAAACCTGGAGTGTGCTTGAATAACTCCTGTTTGAAAGGTTTGTTGAATGTATGTAGATAATTGATCATTATATTTTGTATCACTTAATTATTGTGCTTGAGTCAAAGAACACGGATTTGTCATACTTTACTTTGTTTTACTTATTTTTACTTATTGCAATTGGTTTCTGCTTACCACTAAACTATTTCCACACGATTCCAAGGTGCTCAGGTTGATGGTGAAAATAACCACAGCAGGAAAGGTGTTATTGTTAATAAAGCCCCTGCAATGGGCATCTCCATGTTTTCCATTGAGTGATAGATCTGTTTCTGAATAACCAGAAAAAAGAACTGTACAAAAGTTTATCTTCATGGTAATTGTCTGTACTCCACAGTAGACGCTGATGTCTCTTTCTGCTGAAAGTTATACATAAAACGAAGAGCTGTAACATTGTGAAAATTGTATTCACTCAATGGAATATTTTATGCAAAGCACTATGCACACATATAATATGGAGAATCTCAAATTGCTCATGAGCTCTTGAACATTTGATCATGTGTGGATATAAGTCACATGCATACTTCATAAAGAATGTGATTGTTACTATGATTTATTTCTACTCTTGAAAACAAAGTACCAATTTTATTTTCTATAACCTATTATTTACCTTGTGTCTTTCATTCTAACAACCCAAGTCTGTTCTTCCTGCAGAACTTTGTATATGGCTTGCACTCATGCTACGTATGGTTAATGCACTATATTTTCATAAAAATAGACTTTTATCCAACATTTTATATAACTGCTTAACAATATAGCATTGATTTATAATGAAATTTCAATTAGCTTACCCCACCAAAAAAGACCATCAGAAAATACAAACCATTTTACATATTATACACATTATATATTGTAGGGAACAGCTCACACATGGGGCGGCAATGGCAGTATTCACACAGGCAGCAGGTTTCAAAAGTTCAAGAGTGTTTATTTAAATGATTTAAGCACAGAGCACCTTGCAAACAAAACAAACTCTAAGCCAGTCCGGCTCTAACTAAACATCAGGATACCTCACTTACAGGCCTAAGCTTTGGCACCAAGCAAAATAACAAGTTGTCCATAGGGAAAGGTTCAGACCTGGTGGGCTGCAGTGCTGGCTGTAGCTGCTCCTTGACTCAGTCTCTCCTACACACTGCAAACCTAACAGCCCTCTCTTTTAAGGCTTCCTCCCCAGTAATAAACATAGGGAGCCTCACCTGAAGACCCCTGGGAGTAAGGAAAACCCGTAGTGGTGTGGACTGGAGCTCTCCCACTTCCAACCTGTCCTGCAGTCCAAGAAATCCAGCCCATGTAACTTTAAACAGCAGAGCCCTAGCAGACTACGCTCTGCTAAAGCAAGGCCCCTGGGAATCAGCGTAGCTAAATGGACAGGGAGCATGTATGTGTGTGGGTTAGTGCATGCTCAGGGCATGTCCGTGTTTTGATTGGGGTATGTTAATTAAGGGGTGGGAGACCCTAGGTGATATAAGGTGACCTATGGGTGACCCCGGTCACTGTCCTTTTTTGCAGACACGGCCAACAGTCTTACCTGCTTGAGCTTAGGTGTACCCTGACGGCCTGGAGCATGGACGTGGAGGCGATCCTCGCTGCTCTCAGGGCTGGTGCGGACCAGGACGGTGGTAGGGCGCTGCGTGAGCAGTTTGCTCACCTACTTCCCCAGGCTGCGGTGCCTGTAGTGCCTGCCGGGTCTGGTGGGGCAGCGGAGGCACCGTCTCACGGGCGCGTTTCGGGTCGCCGGCCGCGCTCGGGCCCTCCTGCTCAGCTTGAGCCCGGTGTCGGAAGGAGGGGCCTCGTACCGGAGCAAGGAAGTTCGCGGATCCCCGGCGCGCGCGCCGGGAGGCGTCTCCGCCGCCAGATGGCGGCGTGCGTCCTGCAGCGGGAGGCCTCTGCTCCCTTGCCGGGCCGCAACGAGGCCCCGGCGCCTGCACGGGTGCCGCGGGATCGGCACTTCGCCGCGGCCAGCTCCGGTGACGCGGGCGCTCGGTGGAAGCCGGCTGGAGGCCGCGCGGAGTGCGTGAAGCGGGCGGGCGGCGTTTTCCGCTGGCCCGCCCGAAGAGGACGTCGCGGGCGGTTGCGGGCCAGCCGATCGGGGGTCAGGCAAGCCGCGGGGGGGGGGTGAGTAGAACCGGCGGGGGCTACAAAAAACAGACGGGGGGCGGCTGGGGGTCCTGCTGGGGGGGATGTCTCGGAGGAGGCAGGGGGGTCCTCCGGGGACGACCTGGCCCTCTCTCCAGGGCCCTCGGCCCGCTTACCTCCTCAGGGGGGGGGATGGTGGCGTCTTCCCAGCTGCAGTACGGCTCCTCTGATGAGGAAGCATTTGCTACCCCCCTTCCCCCTTTCCTGTTGGAAGCCTGTTGGTGGCTTGCCAAGTTTCGGCCCCTGGTGGCGGTTTCTGGTACTGCAGGTACTGTTCCAGGACCTGTTATCTCACCCCCTTCCTCTACACAGGCTGTGTCTGGTGTGCTGCTGCAGGATGCTTCGCCGCTGCTGGGACCAGGACTTCAAGGACCTTCTCGCAATACGGCTTCAGCTATGGCGCCGTAGGAGGTCTGCCGGTCGCTTGGCGGTGAGTTGCCTTCTCATTCTGTGGGCCTCTTGGGAGCCGGGGTGGAGGGTCGCTCGGGCTCTTCTATGGGTGCTTTTCTTTCAGGTCTGCGGGAATTTTTGGATGCGTGGGAGAGCGACGGGGGGTGCTGGTCCATCGGGGTCGGGGCTGATAGTCAGGTTAGGTCCGTGTGGGAGCAACCTGGGGGTGGCGCGGGGTCGTTAGGTTTCCCTTTCTGCACCTGCTGCGGGGACTGTTGGTGCCGGGACGTCTGGCCCGGTGGCTCGGCGCCGGTTGTGGATGCGGCTTTAGGGGTGGCGGACGTGGCTCGTGGGGCGGCCTACATGTGTTGGTCGGGCCCGCTTGGGCTGCATTTGAAACAGGAGATTAAGGAGAAGATCTGGAAAGGGGAGTTCTTGGAGATTTTCTCCCTTCTGCCACTGGAGGAGGCTCCTCCCCCTGCGGCGGAGGAGAAGGATAAAGAAAAGGAGAAGGAAAAAGAGAAGTTTCGGTATCGGCGGATTCCAAAGACCTTTGGGACCTGGATCCGCGCCTTTTCTATCTTGGCTAGTGTGATAGGCGAAAAGTGCCCAGAGAAATGTTCGGCACTTTTTGCGTATCAAGATCTCATCTGGAGTGCGTGTCGGACTTATGGGGGTCTGGGCTGGTGGCGGTATGATGAGCAGTTCCGCCAACGCTTGGCGGTCCGGCCGTCTATCGGTTGGGATCAGATGGACATTGGTCTGTGGCTGGCCATTATGACTCGGCCGGCAACACACCAGGGTGGTTTCTCGTCGTTTCTTGGGGGGGCCGGGGGGGTATCTGGTGCCACGCCCTCTCCGGCCGGTCAGCGGCGGCCGGGGTGCTGTTACCAGTTCAACGACGGGCAGTGTAAGTTTGGAACGTCCTGTAAGTTCAAGCATGAGTGCTCCGGCTGTGGCGGAGCCCATCCCCATTCCCGCTGCTTCAAGCGGGCTAAGGGGGGCGAGCGCGCAGATGTGGGATCGAAGGGCGACGACACCAGTGGACGTCGTCGCGATGCGCCCGTGGCTAAGCCGATATAGGGACCGGCGGGCAGCTGATATTTTGTTGCGGGGGTTTTCGGAGGGGTTTTGGATTCCCTTTGTGGATGCCCCTGGTTCGGTTAATTTTCGGAATTTGCGCTCTGTTGCGGAATTTCCTGATGTTGTTAGGGACAAGTTGCGTAAGGAAGTTGAGTTAGGGCGCATGGCGGGCCCCTTCGCCGTGCAGCCTTTGGCGAATTTGCGGGTGTCCCCGCTCGGGGTGGTTCCTAAGAAGGATCCTGGTAAGTTTCGTTTGATTCATCACTTATCGTACCCCCGTGGTAGTTCGGTTAATGATGGCATTTCGGCTGACATGGTTCGGGTTGTTTACGCGTCGTTTGATAAGGCGGTTGACATGGTACGGGCGGCGGGTCGTGGCGCCCTGTTGGCAAAGACAGATATTGAGGCGGCGTTTCGCCTTCTCCCGGTTCACCCGGCATGCCATCATTTGTTGGGTTGTCAGTTTGAGGGTTGTTTTTACGTTGATATGTGCCTCCCGATGGGTTGTTCTATATCCTGCTCCTATTTCGAATGTTTTAGCTCGTTTTTGGAGTGGGTTGTTGGGGAGGAGGTGGGTTTGGCTTCTATCCTGCATTATCTGGACGATTTCTTGTGTATCGGGTCGGGGGATTGTCTTCGTCTCCTGCACACTGTGCAGGCCGTGATGTGTCGTTTTGGAGTTCCTCTTGCGGCCGACAAGACGTAGGGGCCCTCCACCTGTCTGAGTTTCCTTGGAATCGAGATCGATTCTGTGGCGATGGAGTGCCGCTTGCCTGTTGATAAGCTGGTTGATTTGAAGGGGTTTGTTGCCAGGGTGCGGGGGAAGAGGAAGGCTCAGCTTTGTCAGTTACAATCGCTGTTAGGGAAGTTGAACTTCGCTTGTCGCATTTTGCCAATGGGTCGGGTTTTTAGCCGGCGGCTGGCTGCGGCGACGGCGGGTGTTGTTCGGCCCCGCCATTTTATTCGGCTCACTCATCCGCTGCGGGATGACTTGGCTGTCTGGGGGTCTTTTTTAAATGCCTACAATGGTCGGTCATATTGGCAGGCCCCCCAGGTTTCTAATTCCCAGCTGCATCTTTACACAGATATGACAGGGTCGGTGGGTTTCGGGGCTATCCTGGGTCTGCACTTGGCGTTCCTGGAGCTTTTTCCCATTTTGGTGGCAGTGGAGGTATGGGGTGATGTTCTCTGTGATCGGCGGGTGCTGTTTCATTGTGACAACCTAGGGGTTGTTCAGGCTATCAATACTTTGACGGCTTCCTCTCCTCCCGTGGTTCGCCTTTTGCGCCGGCTGGTGTTGCGGTGTTTGGGTCTGAATATGACCTGTAGGGCAGTGCATATACCCGGTGTCAAAAACATGACGGCTGATGCTCTCTCTCGCTTTCAGTAGGCGAGTTTCGAGCTACGGCACCGTTCGCGGACGAAGAAGGGGTCCCGTGTGCAGTGGACCTGTGGTCCCTTGGGTTGGACGAGTGACGGAGTGGATTCGAGGTTCGGTTTCCAGGTCCACCTGGGGGAGATATGGAAAAGTGTGGGACGAGTGGGCAGCCTTTGAGAACGACTGTGGGGGTATCCCGACTCACGCTGCTCGGGTTCGTGGCTTGCTTTGCCTCCTGTGTCAGTGGGACTCGACCGGGGTGTCCCCGTCTGCGGCTTCTGCTCGCCTGTCGGGTCATAGTTTTTTATGTAAGTTGATGGGCATCGCTGATTTTACTAAGGATTTCCTTGTTTGCCAGGCCTTGAAGGGATGGCGAAAGGGGGTTGTTACGAGGGATACTCAGAGGCCGGTTTCGGCTGAGTTGCTGGTTCGGTTGTGTGGGGTGTTGGGTTCTGTTTGTGTTTCGGAATTCGAAGTTCGGTTGTTCAGGGCGGCTTTTAGCTTAGCCTTTTTCGGGGCTATGCGGATAGGGGAGTTGGTTAGCCCTAGTAAGTGTGTGTCTGGGGGTGTTTTGGCGGAGGATGTGGAATTGGGGGTTGGTGGTCTGAGCTTTCGCATTCGGCGCTCAAAGACGGATGTCCTGGGTAGGGGGTCTTGCGTTTGTTTGGGTGCCATTGCGGGCTCCCCTATTTGCCCAGTGTCGTCGGTTCAGGAGTTTCTCTTGATATGCCCGGCGGTGGGGGGTCCGCTGTTGGTGCATCAGGACGGGTCGTTCTTATCCCATTTCCAGTTTGTCAGCGTTTTTTGGAAGTCGCTGTCAGTCTTGGGTGTTCCTGTCGGGTCTTTTGGGGGCCATTCCTTTCGGATTGGTGCAGCCACGGAGGCTACCCGGGTTGGTTTGCCTGATTCCTCAGTGCAACGTATTGGGCGCTGGCGATCGGGTCGTTTTAGGTCGTATGTTCGTTTGGATATGCCTGTTTAATGTTCTCTGTTTTTTGTAGGTGTGGTTCTCCCTCAAGTCTGGCTCGTTGGACATTCCTTCATCTTCTGGGCCAGGAGGCGGGCGGCAGTTCGCCCGAACGGGGAGCAGTTGGGGTTCTCTCCTCTTGCGGTTGAGGTGCGGTGGTTCGGGAAACGGGGGATGCTGTGGGTTCATCTCCTCCCTGAGCTGGTTCGGTTGTCTCGGTTGTTGGGTCCTCCCTCGGTCCTGGTGATTCACCTCGGGGGGAATGATCTTGGGGTAGTCCAGGTCAGGTCTCTGGGGGATGCGGTTCTTCGGGACCTCGCTAGGCTTCTGGTTTTGTTTCCTGATGTCCGGTTGGTATGGTCCGAGGTGGTGTCTCAGAATTTTTGGCGGGTGGCGACTAACCAGCGGGCCCTGGAGCGGTCGCGGGTTAAATTTAATCATTGGATTTCCAAGTTTGTGGCTAGCGTTAATGGCGTGACGGTTCGGCATAGGGTGTTTGAGAGGGACGCGGCTAATTTGTTTCGGAGTGATGGCGTTCATTTGAATGACATCGGTTTGGATCTTTTCAATTTGGCTCTGCAGGAGGCTATCGGTCAGGCCATGGCGTGTGCTGGTGGGGGCCCCCGCTGATTTAAGGGGTTTAAACAGCGGGGTTTTGTGGCGGTTTGTGTGTCCTTGCCGGTCTGGTTTTGGTAAGTGATGGAGTTGGATGCTGGTGTAATGGAAGGCTCAATCCTCCCCTAACCTCTGGTGTTTTATTGGACGTGCCCACCGAGCTTGTTGGACGGCTGGTGGTTAGCATTGGTGGTGGGACAGCGAAAGGTAGCTGTCAATTTTGTTTGGACGAGGGGGGAGGTGAGTACCTGTGGTCTGGATTGTGCAGTGTGAGAGGCCGGCAAGGACGGGGTTAATTCGGTTCCTGTGTTGGTTATGTTTGAATATGTTACGGTAATGTGTTATGTATATTTGTATTTATTATTTATCGGTTATTGTATATTATTCTTATTGGTTTATGGTGTTTTGGGCCAACACAGTGTTTTATGGTTTTGTAATAAAATTGTGCTGTGGCCTGCTTTATCCAATTTCAGTGTCGTTATTTGGTGGGTTAAATGGTATCGGGTTTACAATGCACGGTACACACTACCTACATACAAGTCCTATCAAGCAAAAGTAAGGAAATAAAAGCAAAACATACATCTGGTCAATGGTTTTTTATACATAAAAAATAAATTACATTGGATATCAGCAGCACAATTTTTTAACAATACTGTATAGAACAGTTGAACCATTGTTCAACTGTATTGTTCAGAAAAATGAAGTGCTTCTGATATCGAATGTAATTTATTTTTTATGTATAATGTATTTTAAGTACAGAATTAAAGTACATCACTCTCAACCAAATGAACTGATATTCACAAATATTCATTAGAATTATTGCAAGGTAATTAAATTGAACCCATAATAATGCATCTGATCAAAACTCTTTCTCACAGTGTATTTTCAGTGAGTGCTTTTCAATCATTGAAACTTACGGGGCAGTAGTTTTCATTTAATATTGTATTCATGTATGCTTGAATGTGTGAATTAATTTACATGGAAAGCCACATGTTGTAAGCATCAATTTCATCTAATTGTCTTCCTTACAAAGATTCAGTCATCCAGAAAAATCAATTTTACTATTTTACATTTAGTGAAAAATTAATTTGTTTTCCCTTCCTTCGATATACTGCATCCATGTACGGAGGGTAGTTACGTTTATCTGTTTGACTAATTAAAGTGCATTTATAATTATAATTATAATTTTATAATTACAGTGCATAAAACCTGACAACAAACTAAGTACATATTGAGGACTTGCAGGTGAACAAACATACATGTTCATGGAAACTTTATTTTTAAGGAAATGTGATAATTTTGTGAGTTCATATGAATGTCCAATAACAAGGACGGCCTCCAATGTAAGAAATCAAAACAAATGGCAAATCTTAGAAAATGTTGTTAAGATGCGTTAGTTTGCCAATTTGTCGCGCCATTGCAACCCCTTTTTGGTGCTCTTTGATGAGGCTTGATGAATTGGAAGGGACTGAGAAGTAGCCAAAAAATGGGGGAGTGTTATGGCTGTGCTTGATGGGTTCAACAACCTGTGGAAGTTTTTTCTTACTTTTTTACAGTCTGGCCAATACAACGTTTACAAGGGGAAATATCAAGCATTGACATATAAGCGTGCTGATGCCATTTAGTAGCTGATGCCTCTATTAGCAGCCACAGAATGATGGGAGTTGGAAGTGTGAGACTGTAAGTGACAATACAGTGCAGAAGCTGAGACTCATCTACTATCCTGCCAGTGTCAGTGCATAAAATTTACTGGAGTGGATTGTAGAAATGGTATAACTTTAGTTCATTTTATTGATTTACTGGGGCTGTAGCAGAAGGGTTTTTCATTTTTTTGTGTGTGCAATCATTGATTTATTTATTTTTGGGCTGCTTTTTAATGTGAAATGAATTTAGAGCCAATTCTTTAAATATGTTCCCATTTTCCTATGAAAGTGTGCCCTTGAAATAGACTTACAGTATATCACAAGTGAGTACACCCCCCACATTTTTGTAAATAGCTTCATGTGACAACACCAAAGAAATGACACTCTGCTACAATGTATAGTAGTGAGTGTACAGTGTATTTTTAAGGAACAGTGTAAATTTGCTGTTCCTTAAAAAAAACAACACACAGCCATTAATGTCTAAACCTTGGCAACAAAAGTGGAAATGTCTAAATTGGCCCAATTAGCCATTTCCCCTCCCTGGAGTCATGTGACTCGTTAGTGTTACAAGGTCACAGGTGTGAATGGAAAGCGGGTGAGTTAAATTTGGCGTTTTCGCTCTCACACTCTCTCATACTGGTAACTGAATGTTCAACATGGCACCTCATGGCAAAGAACTCTCTGATGATCTGAAAAAAAGAATTGTTGCTCTACATAAAGATGGCCTAGGCTATAAGAAGATTGCCAAGACCCTGAAACTGAGCTGCAGCACGGTAGGCAAGACCATACAGCAGTTTCACAGGACAGGTTCCACGCAGAACAGGCCTCGCTATGGTCGACCAAAGAACTTGAGTGCACGCGCTCAGAGTCACGTCCAGAGGTTGTCTTTGGGAAATAGACGTAGGAGTGCTGCCAGCATTGCCGCAGAGGTTGAAGAGGTGGGGGGTCAGCCTGTCAGAGCTCAGACTTTACGCGGCACACTGCATCAAATTAATCTACATGGCTGACATCCCAGAAGCCTCTTCTTAAGATGATGCACAAGAAAGCCCGCAATCAGTTTGCTGAAGACAAGCAGACTTAGATTACTGGAACCATGTCCTGTGGTCCGATGAGACCAAGATAAACTTATTTGGTTCAGATGGTGTCAAGCGTGTGTGGCGGCAACCAGCTGAGGAGATAAGTGTGTCTTGCCTACAGTCAAGCATGGTGGTGAGAGTGTCATGGTCTGGGCCTGCATGTGTGCTGCCGGAACTGGGGAACTACAGTTCAATGAGGGAACCATGAATGCTCACATGTGTTGTGACATACTGAAGCAGAGCATAATCCCCTCCCTTCAGAGACTCGGCCGCAGGGCAGTATTCCAACATGATAATGACTCCAAACACAGCCACTGCCTTGCTAAAGAAGCTGAGGGTAAAGGTGATGGACTGGCCAAGCATGTCTCCAGACCTAAACCCCATTGAGCATCTGTGGGGTATCCTCAAACAGAAGGTGGGGGGAGCACAAGCTCTCTAAGATCCACCAGCTCCGTGATACCGTCATGGAGGAGTGGAAGAGGACTCCAGTGGTAACCTGTGAAGCTCTGGTGAACTCCATGCCCAAGAGGGTTAAGGCAGCGCTGGAAAATAATGGTGGCCACACAAAATATTGACACTTTGGGCCCAATACGGACATTTCCATTTAGGGGTGTACTCACTTTTGTTGCCAAGGTTTAGACATTAATGGCTGTGTGTTGAGTTATATTTGAGGGGACAGCAAATTTACACTGTTTTACAGGCTGTACACTCACTACTTTACATTGTAGCAGAGTGTCATTTCTCCAGTGTCACATGAAAAGATATAATAAAATATTTACAAAAATGTGAGGGGTGTACTTTTGTGAGATACTGTATACTATCAGCAAAACCTTTTGGACCTTTTGAACAACACAAATAATAAATCAGAAAATATTGGTGACAAACTAGGCAGGGCATGGGACTGTGCTTGCATGCAGTATGTTTTTAGTTCTTGAACTACTGTTCCTCGATTGGCCTGCCAGTGCCTTCCCTGTACCCTGCCTCCGTGGCTCAATCTCCTTCTTCCCACACTCATTACTCTCACACACACACACTCATTACTCAAAGCTAACAAGTCACATTGATAATTGATATTCATACATAACATTCCCAACATGCTGGAAACAAGCTTTTTTTAAAATAATTGGTGGATATGATATTATCAGTCTTTCGCAGCTCCTTTATGTCACAATTATAATGTGCATATAATAAAAGCACAAAATCATTTATAAGAAGGAGTCAACAAGGTGTCAAGCAGCATTGTCCTGTGTTCAGCACCTTACCAGTTGACTCCACAGGCAGACTGAACTACCCTGTTGATCTCCTTATAACACAATGAAGACATTGTGAGATTTGTTCCTACAGACCTACAGTACACTCTCTCACTATGATGCCATATCCTGGTGCTCTAAATTTAAGCCATGTGTGCTAAAACAGAGGTCTGTAGGAACAGACCTCTCTCATCACAGAAGCACCATGTTAAGAAGATATGGAAGGAGAGGGAGAAGGTTAGATATGAGGAGAAAGATGATAATGAGAAAGGGAAGAGGTGATGAGAAAGGGGAGAAATTGAGATAAAGATAGCGAGAAAGGGTTTAAGCAGGAAATGGTAGGGGTGGGAAAAAAGGGAAGGGGTAATGAGAAAGGGTTGAGATGATGGAGAAAAAAGGGAAGAGATTGTGTGAAAGGGCAGAGATGATGTGAAAGGTGAGAGGTGATGAGGGGATGGGAGAAACGGAAGAGTGTTTTTTATGTATTGAAATCATTTTTATTTAATGTTAGGGTAAGTATGTGCAAGAATGCTTGTGTGTAAGAGCAGGTATGTGAGTGTCCATTGCTATTTCTGTTTTAGGCCTAAAGGGAACAGAATGATTCATTCTAACATATTTTTAACTAAGGGGATACACTAAAAAAATAGTGTCCTTCAATGTGTCCAGCAACTTAAAAAATATCTGCCCTGAATAATGTCCATGCCTATTCCTGTTTACAAGTTAAAGGCACGTAAAAAGCCTCATCATTTGTACTCACCAGGAGTTGGCCAGCAAAACATATACAGAGAGTGAATGCTAATAACAGAAATGCAGCGCCAAAGGAAATTCCAAGAGTAGATGTTCTGTAATATACAATTTAAAAAAATAGTATTATAACAATTCCATTATACAAATGAACTATTTTAATCGAAAGGATAAAACCGTATGCTTTTTAGTAATCAGACATCTTAATACTGATTCCTGGACTGTAATCAGAAGACTTGTGCATTCAGACTCGTACGAATTTCAATTTTTATGAAATTATCCAATTTTGTCAATTGGTATGATGCTTCAAAAATGAGAAGTGACCCCAACGAAACAAACTTAAATGAAGCAAAGAGCTCAGAATTTTTGGCAAACTCTTTCCCACTCTGTCTTTCCCACTGAAGGTCTTTCTACCTTCTCCGATGACCGCTTCATCTCTTTCATCTTCTTGTTATTCTGTCTTCTTTTTTCATCCACTGCTTCTTGTATCTTCTTCCGCTTCTCCATGGATGTGGCCTCCTGGTAAACTTCCACAAAAGGTCGGAGAATCCGAGGAGCTTTGCCCTTTTGCGGAAGTACACTAGGATGCCAGAATAATGAAGATTCGCTGGGAAGGAGAAGCTTTTCTACACTTCTCTTCCTAAGCAAGTATATCTGCATTATCCTGGCATATCTGTGCACATCCGCAAAAGGGCAGAGCCACAGGGACAGCTACTCCTCTGTTCTGCCAATCAGGGGAGAGAGTGTGCCTTGACGCTCCTCTGGTATGTAGAAGTTCACTGGAAGGCCATTTTCATAGACAAGCCGATGATGAAAGAAGACACAAGATGCAGCAGACAATGAAAGAAGACAGAAGAACAAGAAGATAGACAGAACAAGCAAGAGAATGGAAGGCTGCACAGCAAGGAGGCAGGGACATGAAAGGGGTGGGCTGAGAATGTACAATAAAATGCTCTCCAATTTATATCCAAACCTAAAGGGCAGAAAACGCAATTAATTGTCTTAACACTAATGGACAAAAAAAAGAAAAAAAAATTGGCTGAATCGTTTTTGGTCTATTTGCACAAGTCTACTAACCAGCCGACCTCTCACTAGCCTGACACATTAAATTTACTTGGTAATTTGTAAAGACACAGGCTTCTATGATGGAGCGCCGGCATCACATGACCTTCCGGTGCTCATTCATAGAAGCTCCAGCAAAAGTCCCGGCCAGCAGCAGAGCTTGTCTACACGCATCGAGCAGGTGCTCACCGGTTGCCCCCACTAGACACCAAGGAGTCTGGAGCACGGGGGTAAGTCTGGGAGGGGGCAGAGTGGCATATCTGGGTTGTAAGGCATATCAGCGGGGCAGAGTGGCATACAGGGGGTTATAAGGCATATTAGGGGCACAGTGGCATATATGGGGTTCTAAGGCATATCAGGGGGCACAGTGGCATATAGGGAGTATAAGGTATATCAGGGGCAGAGTGGCATATCTTGGGTATAAGGCATAACAGAGGGCACAGTGGCATGTAGGGGCTTATAAGGCATATCAGGGGGCCAGTGGCAGATAGGGGATATAAGGCATATAGGCTAAATAAGGCATATCTGGGGAGGGCGGAGTGGCATATCTGGGGGTATAAGGCATTCAGGAGGTATAAGGCATATATGGGAGGAAGTGTGGCAAGCCTGAGCTCAGATGTGCATAACTGGGGGGCAGGTTGGGAAATAAAAACAAGAAATGCATTTTTCTCAAAGTTTGTTTTTGTTCTGCTGTTTGTTTTTAACATCCAGTTTGTTTATTAAATTATTTTAAATAAACAAAAAAATGAAATTTTTTTTATCCAATTGATGGAAAAAATAATCGGCCAACTAATCGATTATGAAAATAGTTGCAGCCCTATAGCCTACCAAACCTAAACCCTACTACTTTGCACTGATGCAGAATTTTACTAAAGTTCACTTGGGAAAAAGTATATGGGCTTTCACTTTTTGTTTTAGAAAATACTTTTCAAGTATGTTGAGGTCCATCAAATGCTCAAAGCTCAATCCATCACTATTATTTGGATGGAATCTTGCTAGAAAAGGGCAACTGGAAAGCCCTCTCTCAGATTTGAATTTGATTGCTGTGTTGCCTGGCACGTATACATCATTTCCATACTGCGCATGCACAGGGTTTGATGTGTGTTCTTTCACTGGCCCCAATGCAGGATTCAGGACTGGCATCAGTGCCACTAAGCAGTGCCACAAAGCCACAAAAAAGAAGGCATAACCATGTGGCTCTTGCAGATTGTTTCAAAAAGAAGCACTCTGCAGAACAATGGTTAATTGGGGGAGCTGATACACAATATAGAAAGTAAAATGAATGTAAAAAATATTACTTTACTCAGTGTTTACTATAATTATGTACAAAACTTAAATAAAAGAAAAAAAACTTACTTTGGTAATACCAGAATTTGTACAATGAAGATGCAGAAAAATATAAGACACGCACATGTCACATAATACTTGAAGGCTGGCAGTGTAGTCGCCCTGTACTTAAAAAAAAATATATAAACATTAAACAATACCATAACACATGCCACTAAAGTAAACTACTGTACTATTAACTACAACAATTGTTGAACAAACAAACCTTAACCACTACATCCGTGCCCAAATACATATCTATCTTCATTGCGGTGGTCAGTGGCATAATACAAAATGGTGAGCTGCATCCCGAAATAACTCCTGGCCATCGTATGTGTGGGCCCACAAAAATATCTCCATAGACAGCACGATGGGCAGCACTAGCTCAATATGAATTTATCTCTCTTTATTAAAGATATAGTGTGGCTATAGATCCCATTCCATAAATTTAATGCATTAACATTTATTACATTTTTTCTCAGTTTTGAGAGGATTTTTGGGCAAAATAATGTGTCCTTGGTTTCCCCCCCAAGAGCAAGTAGATATCTACTATATTATCTTCTTATATATATGATTCTACTACGTCATACATTTTAGAAAGCAAAAAATTGATTACACCAAGATCTCCAGCTGGTTTTTGTCGCTTTTTTATTGCAAGACAACCACTAGGGCTAGCATCTTTTTGGCCCAAATTCAGTTTCTGTCATTCTCTGATAGACCCCTTTATTGAATAATCTGAAAATGAATCATTTTTTTACTTACTTCTTTTTCAAGCATTTTGTTATGAAACAATAATGATATTCTTTGTATATCCTCAGATTTCAGCCATTGCCTATAAAAAAAGATATTTTATATACCGGTATATCATCATAGAAATCAGAGACACACATGTTTAATGCATTAACCAAAGAGAACCATGGTTCATTCCACAGAATTAAAAACTGTTTACTATTTTCGAAATATTTTATAATAAAGACATGTTCAATATTTCTTTTTACAATACAGTATTTTACAATATTTTAATCTTGTTTACAAAAGCTTTATAGCAAACATCGACTCTATTTAAAGAGTATATTCTACCACAAATATGGAAAAATAATCATATATTTCAAATTTCGTATAGTTGCAGATACAAAATGAAAAGACACATCTGTAGTCTGGATTCACACTTGGTTTTCTTTATCTGCAACCACACCTCCACCCCAGGTTTCACCTACCTCTCCACTTTCACATAGTACAGTATCTCACAAAAGTGAGTACACCCCCTCATATTTTTGTAAATATTTTATTATATCTTTTTTTATGAGATATTATGAGATGTAAAGTGGGGATTCATGGTAGGGCAGGTTATTTAAGTGTTGTCCATTCTCTGGTTTAATACCTTGTTTATATCTAAACAGTATAAAATTGTAATTTATTCCAGATAAAATAACATCACTCCTTCTAATCTGAAGATTGTCTTCCAAAGCAGTTTGCTCTCAAATTAAATGTAAAAAGGTGCTTGACAAAATAACACAAGGTGCATTTAAAGTAGCTTATCATTATCTTAACCTAATGCCATTTTAACTCACTTTGCTAGCAGCTCGAAGAATTGGAAAACCAATACTAAATTCCAGTACAATATATCTTATTTAAGATAATTTAGTCAAGAAAATCAAATATTATCACTTGGGTTTAGACTAATCAATCATAATTTTTAATGACTAAGTAAAGTTCTGTTTTATTAGAAACTGCCTATTAAATATTCAATACATTAAAGAGAAAATATTACTTTTTTTAAAAGCCCATACATTCTGGATTAAGCAACTGGCAAAGTGCAGCCTGCTAGCATTTATGAAAAGAGCTACATCAGCTAGTAAATAAACAGCAACTGTATTATACCTTGAAATCTTTGAGTACCAGCGATCTAGGCGACAATCTTATAAACACCTTACCTAGGAATATATATATTTTTATAGACTATATGGACAAAAGTATTGGACTCATTGGTCCTGTCTCCTCATACCAATTCAAAATAGTTTAGAAAGGGCCCCTCGGAAGAGGAGACAGAAACGTATCAGGGTCAAATTTCGCCACGTGACAATGCAGTGAATCCTAGGCTACTCGCACAGTGTGGGAGCTGCTAGATATAAAGCTGCAGGAGCGGTGAGACGTGAACAGGGGCGGGAGGTTGTATGTATGTATGAATGTTAGCATGGTTGTGTAATTGTGTGTGAGCATGGATGTCTAATCGTGTGTGTGCATATGTGTGTAGGTGTTTGTGAGCATGTATGTGTAATTGGGGTGAGATGGAGTGTATTTTAAAATGAATGTACACGTGTGTTATAGTTAGTATGAGTAAGTGTGTGTAATTTGTGTAAACACATGTGTAAACACATGTGTGCCAGAGTGTATGTTGGAACAGGCGGGCAAAGAAGGCACAGACAAGTTGTTTGGGGGCAATGATGGCACAGATAAGCTGTTGGGGGACCCCAGGGCAATTTTCGCACCAGGGCCCTGTGGTTTCTACTTACGACCCTGACCTGACCATTACACCTACAGGGACTTTGACGGCATCGCATTCTAAATACAAACTCATTCATTTGTAGTTGGTCCCCTCTTTGCAGCTATAACAGCTTCCACTCTTCTGTGAAGGCTTTCCACAATATTTTGGAGTGTTTATGTGGGTTTTTTTGCCTATTTATCTAGTAGAGCATTTGTAATGTAAGATACTGATGTTGGACGAGAAGGCCTGGCTCGCAATCTCCGTTTCAGTTCATCCCAAAGGTGTTCTATGCGGCCAGTCAAGTTCTTCCACATCCAACCATGTCTTTATGGACCTTGCTTTGTGCTCAGTCATGCCGGAATAGAAAGGACCTTTCCCTAACTCCATTGCATTGTTCAAAATGTATTGATATACTGAGGCACATACCAAGACATTTTGGACAATGCAATGCTTCTAACTTTGTGGGAACAGTTTGGGGGAAGGAACTGATTTTGTGTATTCCTCCAAATATGCAGTGAAGTGATGAAAACATGCATAACCTACTATAATCATGCCAATGTGTTTATTTTTTTACTTAACTCTGGGCCAAATCTATTCCCTTAATGTACTATGACTACTAAACATAAAGATCATATCATTTTAAATCATTTTTTACTAAAGATACTGTAAATATTATAACATCTTTTTAAAGCTATCAGATGCATTGTAAAACACAATAACAGCAAGAACTACTATATCTCTATTACAAGAATCAATTTCATGTCTATGCTAAAGAATAAACCAGAAGAAACAATGCACTTATGCTAAGCAGAATGTTTCTTTCCCAAAGAAACATCAGAAATATAATATTATTTGGTATCTAGTTCAGGTTTAGGGTCTAGATACTAATAAATGCATGTGTATACGCAAACAGTTCATGCCAAGTATCCAATTATAAGTATTCTTCTTTCTGATGAGGAACACAAATACAAAAGGGAATGTAGCGTTGCTCAGCTACTGCAGAACAAAGGGAACCTTATATTGAAGCTACATTTCCATTCTAGATTGTTTTCTCTATTATCACTAAAAGTCTATAACAACTCAAGATGGGTACAATCTGCAATGTTCTTTCCTTTTATACTTTCGAATCACTTTGATCAGTCAGACCAGCCTAAAATCTGAAAAACATACAGGATTTAAGAAGAGCCAGGGGACAGGTAATATCTTGCTGATTATATTTCCCACATCATAAATGTATTTACTGTATTAGATAAATAGTATGTTTATAAGCTTATGAAAAATTACTGTTCTGCATTTATTTTAATGCTAGTGCCTTAAAAACATCAAGGCTTTAATACAATGATATGTTTATTACTTATTTTCTTGAATGTGCACAGGATTCTCACAATATGGAATTGCTACTGAATTAGATTTTGTACCTTAGTGAATATATTTTAGCTTCACTGTGCATTACAGGAACCCAATCCACCAAGTTTCTTATTTAAGAAAGTTGGTCCTTTATAATACCAAGCTTTCATGGAATTTAATTATCCTTACCGAAGCAGAAACTCACCGGGATATGTTTTTCATCTAAGAAGTAGGGGTTCTATCACTATGATGCCGTTTCACCTTAATCACCTTGTATGACAGACTCCATTTAGAGAGGAGACTTGACATTCTAAGATTGCAGCTTTCCCCCCCCCCCCAGACATCTAAAGAGGGGATTTCTACATGTTACTCTAAAAAACACTAAAATGTAACAGATACATAATCCTAATGAAATTGTCTTATTTGTTAATATACTGTATGTGAACACACATAGAAGACTGTTTTAACACCTCACATTACATTTTCTTGGCAAAGAAGGACTGCTTTCATAGCACAGCTAAATATTTTTTTTAAAGTTGCCTATAGTTTGTACTTTTATTTTTCAGTCAATGTTTTTTGGAGTTTATTCAGATGAAGTTTTACCTCATAGAATCTCAAAACTGCTGTCAAAATAACATTATTATTATTGTTTTATATAGCGCCATCAAATTCCGTAGCGCTGTACAATGGGTAGACAGGACTCATGTAGTATGTAACATAACAATTTGACTTACAGAGACAACAGGTGAGGAAGGCCCTGGTCAAACGAGCTTACAGTCTAGAGGGATTTAGGGTGTATTACATAATAGGTAAAAGGTAAAAGTGCTGTTGTAAGGGATGGACCAGCCACACTAGTAAAAGTATTGCAGGAGAGGGACTAGGAAAGGTGAGCTAAAGGAATATGGGAGGGCGTTAATATGCTATATTGTAAGCATCCTTAAAGAAGTGGGTGTTTACGGATTTTTTTAAGGAATAAAGGCATGGCAAATCGCGGATAGGCCGGGGAGAGCATTCCAGAGGATAGGGGCAGCCCTTGAGAAATCTTGTAAGCGTGCATGAGAGCTAGAGATCAAAGGAGTGGATAGAAGGAGATCATTGGAAGATCCGGTTAGGAGTGTATTTAGAGATGAGTGAGGAGATGTAGGAAGGGGAACCTCTGTAAAGGGCTTTGAAAGTAAGAGTAAGGATTTTGAAATGAATCCTGAAGCACACAGGCAGCCAGTGAAGAGACAGACAAAGGGGAGAGATGTTAGTGAAGCCATGGGAGAGGAAGATAAGCCTGGCAGCAGCATTCATGATGGATTGCAGAGTGATGAGACAGAGTTACAATAATCAAGGCGGGAGATGATAAGGGCATGTACGAGAGCCTTAGTGGCATCCTGTGTTAGGAAGCGACGGATGCGGACAATGAGAAACATATCATTTATCTACTGTGCTAATGTTGTTTCTCTTCTACTCACCATACCCTTTCAAAATCTGCCTTAATCAGTCATATGAAATGAACGGTGTAACATCAGGACAACTTGGGGATAAATGAGGATGGCTGGTTCCGATGGTATACACATAATACATGTATACAGCTGCTATAAACAGCTATTTGATTTTCATTGTTTGATTTTGTGGGTTTTATCAAGCGGTGCCATGGATGATCAGTCAGCATCAATGACTTAAATGAGCCTTGGAAATCCTTCCTTTCCTGCAATTCTTATACGTACCCATACCTAATGGAATTCTGTTTTACCCTAATGATTACAACTTCACAAATATTTATTGGAAAAAATGCAACAGCAAAAGACAAGTGCATCAAATATACAAAATATCACTGTATCTTATATAGAAACATAGGCCTTGGGCAGCAGGTCCCCCACCTGGTTAAGGCTCCCCAGGCAGCTGCCTTGGCCACTTGGTACTAAGACTGGCCCTGGTAGCAAAAGTGTCTAGTGCACCCCTCGTACCCACCTTAGCATGCCCCTGGTAGTATCACTAATAAAATATTAAAAATGATGGGTCCCAATACTGATCCCTGAGTTACCCCACTAGTAACAAATCTTTCCTCTGAATATACACCGCTAACTACAACCATCAGTCTCCTGCTCTTAAACCATTATGTTATCCATATGTTATTTTGGCAATGAAGGACTGCATTTTTTACAGTATCAAACGCCTTACTGAATTTTAGATAGGATATATCGATAGCACCTCCCTCATTCGTTAATTTATTTGGGGGTAGTTGGGAAATCTCACGGGGTGTCACCCTTTACTGTCATTTCTTGGTATGTGATCTGTATTTGTACTGTTTATTCTGTGGCATTTTATTTGGTTCTTTTGTATATTTCATTGAGCCTTGTGTGATACATTTTGCTCATTGCATTAGTGCTTGGAGGGCACTTTATTGGCTATAACACCACACTTAATACCAGACTTATTGCTATTTGTTTTATTTTCTAGCTTTTGAGTGGAATTCTGATTTATAATATTCTGGTATTTACCCAATTAAAAATTAAGTTAGTTTGACAAGATATCCCTGTAGTAACTGGTTAAATAAGTTCGTTGTCAGTTTTGCCTGAAAACTCCAGAGCTCTTTTGATAACTTTGGGTGCATCCCATGAGGTCCCATGCATTTGTCTGTTTTTACTTTAGGGTGTTCAAGTAGAACTTCTTCCACTTCTTCCACTATAATATGTATACTGGTATAACAACATCTCAGTTATTTTGCTCATTGCACCAGGTTTCCGTAACAGCCACTAAATCCGCATTATTACTAGTTATCAATGCAGCCAAGACAAAAAAAAGTCATTAGCTAAAGAAAATTGCATCAATGATTATACAAAAAAGTCAATGTATCTGATAATATTCCTGAAACATTATTATGTAACATATATGTTAAGTAATATAACACAGGAGACATATTTTCCTTTAGAATGTCAATATACTGTACACCACAAGCAAAATAGAATATTAACTTACTTCTGTGCATTTATGCCATCAATAGCTTGAATCATTCTTTCATTTAGTTCTTCTTCAAACCTCTTTTTCTGTGATTTAGTTCTAAAATGAAAATGCATTAACTATGTTAGTATTAAATTAACTTACTTCATAAGCAGATGTATTACACATGCAAAGGAACTCATGATAAATAGTGTTCTGGATCTTTCCCAAATGATAATAAAGCCAGAGGCATTTTTAAAATCATGTTCTTTGTCAAAATAAATTTATTGACTAATTGCAATGTAACCAAAAAATGACAGTAAAATCAAATGTCTTTTGAAGATGTTGTGGGAAAATCTAAATAAATGTCTTACCAGCAGCTTCAAATTAACACAAATTAAGTACTTGATAAATTAAGAAATGGGGAAGACTATTTCAGTATAGCCCAGTATACGAGCAAACAAATATTTTTTCATATATAAACTGTAAAATGTTATTTTACAAAATGTCACAAAAGGTTTCAGCAATTAAATTCCAATATATTCAAGGATAGGGACTGTATATTCAAGTAATGGACTGTCCTTACTCGTATCCCTTTTATTTCTGGGCTTGGGAAATATGCAATGTAGGCTATATGTTTATAAAGCTTAATTATACATTGTGCGTTTATTTCTACAAAACAAGTTCTCTCAATTTAAAATTAGATGTTTGTGTTGATAAACACTGATATCAAGTTAAGGTTTTCCTGCCCCTTAAGCCTTTACAAAAAACTCTTTATAACTATAAAGAAAAGGAAATATTCAAATAGTAATAAGATCAAGGGCAATTTGGATTTGCATTATATAATGACATGTTAAAATGTCAGAGGAAGTTATCCTACAATGAAAATATCACATTATCTTTAATTGTAGTTTATTTTTTTAAACCTAATGTGAATCTTGGAGATTTAAGGAGCTGTGCAATCAGGATGAAGATCGGGGTTAAAACATAAATCATCATGTAGTATCTGGAAGTAAATAAAGCAAATGGCAATAGAGTAAGAAGTATAATGAGTTTTGTTTTTTAAAATACAGTCATCTGCTTTATAGCATTACTGATTGCCTTTTGATTGTAATTATAATGATCTATCATTATAGCCAATATTAGGATATGCATAGAACCAGATGGAACAGTGAGGGAATTTAAATATACTTGGGGTTGGATAAGTACAGTATATATACACACACGCTAATTGTGTGTAAGTGTTAGTGAATGTTGTTGGATAAAGTGTGCATGTATATAAGAGTGTGGTGTTAGGTCAATAGAGCATATAGTGTTGTGTGTTACTGTATGGCACTAGCCTTAGTGTATATATATCATTATGTTGTGCTAGAGTGTGTGTTTTGGTGTATGATGTTAGCATCCCTGTGCATCAGTGTATAGTGTAAGTATGTGTGTTACTGTAAAGTGTTTGTGTCACAGTATAAGGTAGATGAGGTGGATCCAACTATGCAGATAAGCACTGCTTAGAGAAGTCCAGTAAACAGTCCGCGGTCGAGGGCAATAGCAGGCAGCGAGGTCAAACTTATCCGAGGTCAGGGCAGGTAGATCAGGTGCAAAAACAGTAAACAGGTCCGGGTTCGTAGGCAAGCAGAGAAGAATCGAGGTCGGTTAACAGGCAAAAGGTGGGTAGACAAAGGTGGTAGAGTGCATGGAAACGAGCGACGCAACGGGGGGCATGAACGCAGCGAGCAGGCACCAACGTCAGCTCTTCAGGACCGTAACCTTTCCATCCCACGAGGTACTGCAATCAAGGATCTGGTCGACAACGTACTCCTCATGACCCTGGACGTCGAGCGGAGCAGGAGGCCTGAACGGAACAGTATATTGGTTGGACACGTAAGGTTTGTGTAAGGAGACGTGGAAGTACCGTGGGCCTTGGAAGGTTGGCATAAACGGATGTTACGGGTTGACAACCACACCCGATCGCCTACTTGGTAATCCGGAGGAGGAGATCTCTTGGCGTCAACATTCCGCTTACAGCGGTTTTGGGCATTACAGAGGACGCCCCGAAAAGACCTCCAATGCTTCTCCATGTCTGCCACACGACTGTCAACTGCCGGCACTGTGGAGGAGGAACGAGAAGACGGAGGAGGCAAAACGACAGGGTGATAGCCCAGGGCAGCAAAGAACGGGGTACAGCCGATGGACTCATGAAGGGAACCGTTGTAGGTCATTTCAGAGAGCGGGAGGAGAGACGACCAGTTGTTCTGACGTTCGTTGCTGTACATCCTCAGATATTGTTTAAGGGTTTGGTTTGTTCTTTCTGTTTGCCCGTTGGTCTGTGGGTGATAAGCAGACGATAAATGGAGCTGTATGCCGAGTTTATGGCAGAGGTGTCTCCAGTAGCGGGATATGAATCGTGTGCCATGATCAGACACCATGTGGAGAGGAAGGCCGTGATGGCGGACGATGTCTTTGAGGAAGACGTCGGCCAGTTGCATAGAGGAGGGTAGGCACAGTAAGGTGACGAAATGTGCTTGCTTGGAGAAGCGGTCAACAACCACCAAGATAGTGGTGTGCCCTTGGGACTTGGGTAGATCTACGACAAAGTCATGAGACACATGTGTCCAGGGAACCGTGGGAACGGCAAGAGGATGCAGGAGAAAGGACTTGTGACCCTAGTGAAGGACGTCCGCGCGACACTTGGGAGGGACGTAGAGACGGCCCGGAGGAGGATGGCCAGAAGACGGAACGGTCCCTTGGGACATGCGGATTCTGCTCATCGTGTGGGTAGACAGGCCGGCGATAAGGCGTGTTGAGGGTGTGATGGGCTCATCGCAGTGTTGGTCTCGTTGGTTGTCATACTGTCGGGATAGAGTGTCGGCTTTGACGTTTTTGGTGCCTGGTCTGTAGGTGATGTAAAAGTTGAACCGGTTGAAGAAGAGTGACCACCGTGCTTGCCGAGGACTTAATCTCTTGGCACTTTTGATGTATAAAAGATTTTTGTGGTCTGTCATAACGACCACGGGTTGTTCTGTGCCCTCCAGTAGATGACGCCACTCCTCGAACGCCATTTTGATGGCCAGGAGTTCACGATTACCGACGTCGTAGTTCCGTTCGGCTGCGGAAAAGCTCTTGGAAAAGTAAGCACAGGGATGGTACTTTGTGGTTTGTTCTTTGCGTTTTGACCTCCAGGAGGAATTGTTTGGTAGGATCCGGGCGTAGTAGAATGGGAGCCGAGACAAAGGCTTGTTTTAGGTTCTATTTATTTTTTTTGTTTTGCAAGAAGCAGCTCAGAACAAGCCATTGTTAAACGAAAAGATGCTACCAAGTACATGTGGCATAACATTTTTAACAATGGCTTGTTCTGAGCTGCTACTTGCAAAACAAAAAAAATAAATAATAATGAAATAAACAATAACAAATTTGAGGTCATCAGGCCCACCTTTTAACAAGGTGGGGACAATAAATATTAATATGGATATAAAGAGCCTATACTTCTGACCTCCATACTGTGAAGGAGGGATGGAGGATTAAATGGTAATCAAATACCATTAATGGTTCAATGACCCCCCTATTTCCTCTGTACCATCCCTTGCTCATAACGGATCAAAGACCTAGAGGGCCCTTGTGTCCCTCTCCCTCCTTCCATCCACTGGAGGGTTAAGTTCATGGAAAAAATATATTAACACAGATTATGACAAACATACCTTTCAGTTCGACGTTGGAAATGATATTGACCCATGGGCATATCCTGTTAAAAAGATAGAAATGGTTTTAATTAATTGTGAGAATTGCATGGATTGTGAGAATCCACGCAATTGGATTTATTTTACAATATATTTTTTTGTTTTGGGCATGTATACAGGATTGCAAAGTTAAAGGACATTTTACTTGAATAGTTTAAAAAATAGTTTTAAACAATATGTCTTGCAATTACTCTTTTTATGGTACTTAAAGGTTGAAACATGATTTTTTTATATATTGCTGCATGTTGGCATTTTAATATAATTTTTTTACCTCTTCAATCTAATCACCATGCCAAAATAACCGTTATAAATTTAATATTAATGTAAATACCCTAGACAGTGGGGTAGAACATATGTGAAAGTAACCGAACGGAACAGTAGATTGAAGAATGCTACCAAGTATTTTGATGTGTTCATGAGGATGAGATAAAGAAAAAGGTTTTACACAGATATGGATTGCGGCATTTTAGGGGTTAATTCCCGTTTTGTACGGGGCTCTGCTTCTGGTGGTCTGCCAGGCAGACCAGCAACAGCAAATACGAGCCTCCATAAGCCCTTTGATGACTCCTGTAGGCATGGAAGCCTATAGCAGTCATCAAAGAGACTCCCCCCTGCAATGGCTGGTCTATAGACCAGCAATTCCGTCCCAGCTGCCAGAGGCAGCTTCAGGGACAGGGGAGAGGGTTCATGAGTGTGGAGAGCAGCCCCAACCCTCCCCTGCTGCCTGATCGCTCCGTGAGAGCAACAGTGCAGCGTTAACCCCTTCAATGCCGCGATTGCCGCATTAGGCGTTAATTCCCGTTTTGTACGGGGCTCTGTCAGAGGCAGTTTCAGGGACAGGGGAGAGAGCCCCAGCCCTCCCCTGCTGCCTGATCGCTCCATGAGCGATTGTGTATGACACATTCGTAGCATTGCAGGGGTTAACATTTGTCCCCACAAGCTTGTGAGGACTAAATATCAGTCAATGCTGAGCTCCAATGGAACATCAGCATTGAAAGAGTTAAAAAAAATTATCAAAAAATAATTTAAAAAAAAACAACAACAAAAAACAGCACTGACCTGAAAGTCCAGGGTGCTTCCAGGTCAAATGCTGTGAGTTTAGTAAGTGGGCTGATGATGATCAGATCACTCCTGACCAACTGTTAGTTTTAAAAAAATCCTGGCTCCTAACTTTTTTAGCTGGCACCTAGATTCACAACAAGTTTGTCAAGCCCTGGGTTAATAAAATATACACTATAAAAACAAAGGATATCTTTACCCCTTAACGACAATCCATGTACATGTACGGGGTTGCTGTGCAACGTGATAACGACAACGCCCATACGTGTACGGGCTGCTGTTAAATAGCTGCATCGCCACCTTCGTGGCTTTGTAGCATCCACAGAAGCCTCACAAGTGAGGCTGACCGTGTATCCAGGGAGGAAGGCACTCCCTGGAAGAAAAATGGCCTAAAAAAAGAAAAATCGCTTCCTAAGCTGTTTTAGCCCGCCGCAGCGATCTTTGATGATCGGTGCGGCGGCGGGCTAAAACAGCTTAGGAAGCGATCGGAATCGCTTCCTAAGCATAAACTGTGTTTCTGACATGCCTCAATATGGTTGCTCCGAGGAGCAACCACAAGTGCCATCCTGTAAATGACGTTGCTGTCATTCACAGGATGGCATTAACAATAGAAAATGAGTTCACAGAGGGTCTATCGTGCAGGTTGAATGCAGGTACTGCATCCAACCATGCAAGGTCAATGGAGCCCAGCTCACTAATCACACTGATTAGTATGAAAAAAAAATGTAAAAAAATAAATGGAAAAGTAAAAAATCCCCACTGTCACCAAAAAAAAAAAAACATAAAAATTATGGGTATTTTTTTATAGTAAATTAGATGATATGATAAAATTAATGGTATCTAAAGAAAGCCCTGTTTGTCCTGAAAAAAACAATATATAATATGTGTGGGAGCATGAAATGAGAAAGAAGAAAATCACAGCTATACAGCAACACTGAAAAATGTTAAAAGAGCCAAAATACTACAAGTAATAACCCCTATTGTCCTTAAGGGGTTAAAAATATAGTACAAATAACATGTTACTTAACACAACTTAGTTTAAAACTTATTTATAGCCTTAATATGCTTATATTATGCAAAGGTATAAATAAAATAACATACTTAACGAGTACTACGTTTTTATTTATCATAATGCCTGCCAATAATTTGCATAGATATCTGCATGTGAAACCAATTTACATAAGATAATGTATAATAAATAATCTACTACTAACCTAAGTCAAACCAAAACTGAAAACGTATATAATTGAAGACCTTTTTGTGATTCGCAAGTGTTTTTGTGAATTGCTCTTTACAGTGAATAATAGCATAGTTGAACCCTTACCTAGACTCCATGGCACATTTGAATACCATAGAGTCTATTATTTTGGGGTTTGATGTTTTTGTTTTGTCTAGGTATAATTATCAGGCCTATGATGATTTCACTGATGTATGTGATGATTATGTGATTTTCAATTTATTGACCAAAAGCTAATAAATTGATTTTTCTATGTATAATCATAAGGAGGCAATAGTATTATTAATAATAGTAATATTATTTTGTAGAATATCTCCCTTATTTCTCAGTCATCATTTTTCTTCTTATTATGTCATTTTACTTAGGAAGGTACCTTGAGTAAGTAAATTAGATGCAGTTTGGAGTAGTCAAGACATGCATCATTGTATCTATGAATTTCCGGAGGAAACACAGTCATTATCTGTCATGATTGTAGGTACTGGGTTAGACCTAAGTCAATACACAGCTACAGCTTCTTGCTCAGGACACTGCGTGCAGCAAACAGGTACAGACATGCCTAGTTGCTGATGGCTGTCTGCCACAGTTAGATTTTTTTCTTAGGTGCTATCTACAGGCACAGCACTGACAGAACCTAGCAGCATCTGGGGAACTGGAAGACAGCAGCAATCTGGGTACAGACATAAACAAGGTCAAACACAGAGGTAACCAGAACACAGTACAGAATGATAAGGGAATTGATATTGCAAGGCCGGGTCGAAAATCAGGACAGGAGACAAAAGAGGTATGCAAAATAGAGGCAGAGTAAAGGTTCAAGCAAGGTCAATATCCAAAATCAGTCAGGCCCAAAACGAGGTACCAAGAGAGACAGGACAAATGCAAATTCCAGAATCCATAGTCGCTCAGTGGTTCCTGACAGTATCAATGTTACTAAATATATCCTATAAAGGTTTAATTTTAATAGTTCCTCTTTTAGTGACAATAAGATCATATACGTTATTATATATTTGATTTATTTTTTTGGAAGAGATCCATTGCCAGAAGATTAAAAACAGGAGGAAATATGTATCCCTGTAAATATGGCTGTGAGCTGAATCACACACACACTGCAGTGTTTTAGCATCCTTGATACATAACATATTGGTTTTCTGAATTTTTACAAGATAATTAAATATTCCATACTATGGTACTAATCTTGCCATTTTCGGTTGTCATGCTGTCCCGGTGGTGCAGATTAGCAAATGGTTTAGCAGCTCCCCAAGACTCCAAGTATCGTGTCATCCGGACAGACGCTCTCATTTTTGCTCCATCTAAGGTATGACGGGGTCTGAAGTGGTGCTGAGGGCTTCGTCTTTCTGCCTGAATCGAAATAGCAACAAAGAAGAAAAGTGCAGACAAACAATAAAGGATGGTTAGAAAAAATAAACATTTAGATTTGTTTATTTTATACAGTAACAATGAAGGCATTTTTGTTATGTTTCTAAGAGCCTAATTTACCTTTATAACAAAGATATTTAAATTCCATGCGTAATGGAATTTCTATACAATACAGATGACAATAAAAGGCTATGACACCTGCACTATATACCTGGTACAGTATATTTTAAAAGAAAACAGTAGAAAATATCAAATATTTTCAAACTGATATGGTTTTCATAAAAAGGTTACATATTTCTCTAGAATATAATGGAATTTATCATCTCACCACCAATGGACTAACCTTAGGGTTTATAACAAGGTAAGTTATCACACCATTTTCCTTCAGATATGCATCTCTTATATGCCCGTCACCATCCTCTACTTTGTAAGCACCATTCAAGTGTTCCAGTGTGACCGAAGTAATGTGAACACGGCTGTGTGGAAAATATTAGCAATCTAATTATATAATTTTCATATTCTCCAATATTTATTAAAGGAATGTATCTCAATGTAATCTTCATAATAATAAACCAAAATAGATATGTAATTTTGCTAAACATGTGTTGTAAGAAATTTTAAATACAAAGTATATTTGATTTTTGACAAGATACACACGTTTCATATGTTTTTGTAAAATTATTGTTAGAAAATGAAAACGGTATGTCACTAAATATTGATGAAAGAAACATATTTGGGACTTTAAAACCATTGAGGGAGACCTCTATAAATAAAACATGCCTCTATCAACATGCCTTTTTGTAAATAAATAAATGATTCCCTATCTAATAATGAAAGGATAAAACAGCATGCCCTCCTATTGTTATGTGATGATGATTGGCAAATGAGGACAAATGATGTAAAGCACACTCTGTTGTAGTATCCTTCTTTTTATTAAGCATTAATATTTGTATTATTATTATCTTTTATTTGTTAAGCACCTACAAATTACAATGTACAATTTAAGTGGGGCAGTTAACACACATAACAAATATAAATTAATAGATAAAGACATATAAGGAGCCTTATGGTACTTTTATACAAAGTTCCAGTTTGGAATGGTAGGCTTTTGAGGGCCCCGCTAAAGCGCATACAATCTAAAGGAATAGTATGGGTAATTGAAACAAGAGGAGGGGTGTCTTTACCTACTTAATCTCTTTGCCTACTTAATTTAAAGGCCACCACTGGGTATCTGCTCTTCCTCTTTTCTGTTTTGAAGTCACAATTTTAGTGGCTTTTTAGTTCCCAAATTATTTGTGATCTTCTTAAAACATGCCATTCAAAACTAGTCCTGTTGTATTAATATATAGAAGAAAAGGTCTCAAGGACTATGTACCATGTATGACATGTATGCAATATATGTGAATACAGTTGAAAATGTAGAAATAAAGGTTTATTTAACAGCGACCAGTTTATGTATATATCATATATATATATATATATTTGTCTTACCCAGGAACTCCTCCAGCTTCCATATGATTTGCCAAAGTAACATCGTGTGACCATACGTCATACTGCCATTTTTGTAAACCAATAACTCCACAAAGTACATTTCCAGAATGTACACCAACTCGCATGTTAATGTCAACTCCGGTGGCATCTCTTACTTTTCTAAACAAAACAAATAAATACTTTAGTGCTGAATAAGCATTGTAAATACATATTTCATCAGATGTAGAGGGGGGATTAAGATTAGAAGGGTAACATTCTCTATTAAGAAAAAATGTATATACAGTGGATATAAAAAGTCTACAAACCCCTGTTAAAATGCCATTTTAAAGAATTAGACAGAGATGAATCATGTCAGAACTTTTTCAACCTTTAATGTCACCTATAACGTAAACAATTTAATTGCAAAACAAGCTGAAATCTTTGAGGAGGAATTTTAAAAAAAAAACTCACAAAAACCTGGTTGCATAAGTGTGCACACCCTCTTATAACCGGTGCTGGGGCTGTGTTCAGAATTAACCAATCACATTAAATCTCATGTTAAATGAAAGTCATTACACACCAGCCATCATTCAAACTGACTCTGATTAATCACAAATAAAGTCCAGCTGTTATCGTAGGATTAACCTGACATTTGCTTAGTTGCATCTCAGAGCAAAAGATGTAGAGGAAGTTCACTTTTCAGCACATCAACGACCCAAAGCCCACATCCAAATCCACAAAAGCATGCCTTCATCAGAAGAAGATTAATGTTTTGGAATGGGCCAGCCAGAGCCCAGACCTGAATCCAACTGAACATCTGTGGGGTGATCTGAAGAGGGCTGTGCACATGAGATGTCCTCGCAATCTGACATATTTGGAGCGCTTTTGCATAGAAGAGTGGGCAACTATTGCCACGTCAAGATGTGCCATGCTAATAGACTCCTACCCAAAAAGTATGATTGCTGTAATAAAATCAAAAGGTATTAGTTTAAGGGTGTGCACACTTATGCAACCGGGTTATTGTGAAGTTTTTTAATTATTTTCCCCCTCAAAGATTTCAGTTTGTTTTGCAATTGAATTGTTCACATTAAAGGTGGAAAAAGATCTGACATGATTTATCTATGTCTCATTCTTTAAAATAACCTGGCATTTTAACAAGGGTGAGTAGACTTTTTATATCCACTGTATATACACATACACACATAATAACAACATTTCCAATGAATAATTCTGGAACTTTTTTTTCACACAAGGAACAATTACAGCTAGATACCAGTGAAGTACTGTTTTACCTTATACTGTCAATCTACTAAAATGCACAATGTT
The DNA here is from genome assembly GCA_009364415.1 of Spea multiplicata. Lineage (NCBI taxonomy): Eukaryota > Metazoa > Chordata > Amphibia > Anura > Pelobatidae > Spea > Spea multiplicata. Next base: position 39,111 of record VKOC01018699.1, on the reverse strand, counting down.
GGTTCAATTAAATATATATATTTTTTAAATTACAACATCAATTTACAATCTTCTTTGAGGATGGAGACCAGCTTAGCTGGTTACACACAGCTTTATTTGGGCTTTATTGTTGATGAATAAATCATCACACGGTCTAATATGTCATGTGTTGTTCAATTGAGGTTGCATTTATATAATAATTGTGCAAGCTGGAAATAAGTCTTACCTGTGCCAGTTGCCTGATTACAGCTTACATTCACTGACATTTTAGTGAATTGACCTCACATCATTAAATTCAACAAAAATGGACGCGCTAAATATATATATATATATAAAGAAACAATAATGTAAATTAAAAAATACAAACCGTTACGGAAAAACAAATGTAATTTATTGATTAATTAAACAAATTAAATATAAGGAAATAATAAAAAGACAAGCAATATATATGTTAGGTATATATTCAAGTAGAAAAACACTTGCATAAGTATACATGGCAAGAAATCTATACCACTTAAACAAAATGTTTCCAGATGTAAAAAGTAACTGTATTTAAAAACAAGAGAATAAGATTAGAGAATAAATAAAAATGTATGTACTGTACCTTACTGCACAATAATATACCTTGCCGAGAAAACACAAAAGACTGAGGTGCTGTTTTAAAAGCATAGACTGATTCCTTTGATACACAATTGGAGTTTAGGAATAAACTTAATGTTTGGGCTCATTAATGCATTAATATATTCTTCTATTGACAAAAAAACAATAGGCACATTTACATCAATGATATATGTCAGCCAGATCAGTGATGCTTGACACGTCTCCTGTGATCACAATTCCCTATACCTTTCCTATACTTTAGATTACATGATAATGTTTCCTTCAGGCTATGATTATGATTTGTCCTTCAGCTTAATGAAATATGAAAGGACATTCCATAATTAAAACCAGCTCACTAAAAGCCTCTTTTCATGGAAATTCTGGTATCTTTTGCTACAGTACTGGTGTCCTATTTTTCTAAATGCCACACGTTACAATTTTACTACTTCCAGAAACACTTGTTTTTATACACATATTCATATTCACAAATGGCTCAATGTATGCAACTATACCTACTGTATGTACTATAAGAATATAATCAATTCTTATAAGCATCCAGTGTATGATGAGGTAGCAAACCACAAAATACACACACACCAGTTAAGGAATAATATTAAAAAGATAATAGTATAGATAATAATAAAAAACATGACTAAATATATGTTTTAAACATTCAAACTAGTCTGAAAACAGACGATGTAATTTTCAATTTCAGTTACCAACCATTGGGCCTTCCCAATGGTTGGACCATAAATACAGTTATCATCAGAATAATTATGTATAGAAAACAATCAGATCTCAACTACAATATTTTTTTTAAAATACTTTCACATACCAAAGCTTTTATACTTTCTTATCATTTTATAATAATAAAAAGGTTATTTTAGCATACTTGTTATGAGCAAGTCTGGATACAAGTGAGGATATAGTTGTGGGCAGAAAAAAAGCTCTGCTGGAGGAGAAGCCCACACTAGGGTGAAGGAGAACCCAGCCAATCAGAATAGACTTCTCAAGCTGAGAGTTCAGAAGCCTATCTTTATTGGCACATGGAACATATATAAGATATGCCTGTGTAATCAAACAAACTGGTTAATTAACATGATTCCCATCAGGATTTTGATCTAGCTCACAGCCTTCCCTTGTTTGGTAAGATTAATTTCATTCCAAAATGAACCCATAATGTCATGCTACTTTGAGCTGCAGAATACTATCTTGCAGACAAGCGAGGGCATATCTTCAGTGCCATTTATGAAATTTAGATTTAACTTACCAATTCCAATACGAGAGCCCTTTGGGTGAACTCTCCAGTCCTGCTACATTTTGTCCCCAAAGTGCAATTAGATCACTGCAGCTCATTATTTAACTACACAATGTATATATGTTCATTTCTATATGTCCATTTCTGTACATTTGTGTCTTATCTTCAGTTTGGAGGTTTAACCCATGGCCATGCAATGCCCTCTGTACCATTCTCCCTTTACAATACTCATTTGTAAAATGGATTTAATTGAAAAAACTAATTACATTAGGTAGGCAATTTGCTGTACTTACTTTATGGCTTCACACATATCCAATCCCATTTTGACACAGTTTTTAGCATGATTTGGAAGAGAGATTGGCAGTCCAGACACACAGTAGTAGCAGTCACCTAAGATTTTGATTCTCATACATTCGTTTTCCTAAATGGGAAAAGAATATATAGTTAAAACAAAAGTATAATTTTCAAAAACAAATTTGCAATGTTTTTGTATATCTTGTATGGTTTGGTCACACACTAATTCTACCAGCAGCCTTTGACTTTTTGTCATTTTTTGTATATGTTTTTAAACACATAGTGTACTTTAGGTATGAGTTTACATCTCTTGTTATATGTCACTGACAAACAACACCCCAATATGTGTTCAGCAACATCTCCTGAACACAGTAATAACATGCATAGGTTTGTTGGGTTGTTTGTAGTCTAAAAGGCCAAATTTGGGAGTGCAATTTTTTTTAAAAATTGGACATCTGGTCAGTCTATGTCCATGTCCTATTTGGGACATCTTTGAACCCGGCCAATTCAAGTTACCTCATCAAACCATACATTTTACCTAGAAAATTAGATTGAAACTTGACACCCCATGGGTATTCCAAATGGTAAAATTTTAATTCTTTCAATGCCATAAACTTTTGTGAACATACAGAGCTCATAAAAGTAAAGCTTTTCTTTCTTTTTTTAAATATTTCTTGGACCTGGATGGTTCTCTTGATTTTTTTAAATGCATTTTACTAATCACAATGTGGTTAGAAAGCTGGGCTCCATTGACCAGCATGGTTATGAATGCAGTACCTGTATTGACCCTCTTGAAAACGTTATTTTTTACTGTGCGCCGTCATCTTGTAAGAGGCAAAGCCTGCAGAGAGGTCACAGTGTATCCTGAGCTGGGTTTCCGACAGGGAGGCGCAGCGCGCGCCCAACCCCACTTCGCACCCCAGCCCGACTGACCCAGCCCTTAGAGCAGAATTGAAGACATATAAGGAAATGTATTATGTATTATAAGTGGTTTGTGGAAATATATATTTCTCTTATATATAAATGAATTATAGACATTGCGATTGAACAATGCTTTTTCGAAATATTGCAATTAATTTGTGATTATCACTTTAAGAGTGTGCACACCAATCAGCCATTACATTATGACCACTGACAGGTGAAGTGAATAACACTGATAATCTTGTTATCATGGCACCTGTCAGTATGTGGGATATATTAGGCAGCAAGTGAACATTGCATCCTCAAAGTGTTAGAATCAGGAAAAATGGGCAAGAGTAAGGATCTGAGCATAAGAACTGGACCTAGGGCCAATGAAAGAAGGTGGCCTGGTCTGATGAATCATGTTTTCTTTTATACCACATTAAAGAATACTTATACTGTTTATAGTTAATGAATCCATAAAAATATTTGGCACACGGGCGAAACCCGTATTGCACCCCCCACTTTAAAATGTAAAGACACCCACAAAAAATGAATGTTGGCAAGAATATTTATTAACGGTGAGAAACTAGAAATCTGAAAAAAAATATTAACTTATAAAAAAATAAAATAACATTTACTTAACAGATATGGTACATCATAACTCCTATGACTATACCCTGAGCCAGACGTTGACGGTAGTCCAGCATAACCCAGTCACTATATACTAAGCCATTGACAGGATAGGCCTCTGTCCTGAAGCAGCCTGAGTGTGCCACCTCTGCCCCTGAAGCAGCCTGCCTGTGCCACCTCTGCTCCTAATGCAGCCTGCATGTGCCACCTCTGTTCCTGAACTAGCCTGCCTGTGCCACCTCTGCCTCTGAAGCAACCTGCCCGTGCCAACTCTGCCACTTAACAATTTTTAGAGTTTCATAGCATGGAATGCTGTGGGTTACTGCCTAGTATAAATTAGTTACTTTTGACCTTTTAAAATGTGTCTCCTAAAAAATATTATTATCATCATTCAACAACAACAAAGTATTTATATAGCGCTTTTCTCCCGGTGGGACTCAAAGCACTTTACAGGTATATGCATACAAGAGAAAAAGAGGGAATTATCTGAAGGACTGGAGAAAATATGTTTTAAGTCTTTTTTTAAAAGTCTCTAAAGATGGGGCCTCTCTGATTGACAGTGGTAGAGAGTTCCAGAATGTGGGAGCAGCATAGAATGCATTGGCATCCTGATTTTGTGCGCACTTGGGTATTGAGAGAAGAACATATGTGTGGATCGAAGGGGTCGAGCAGGGATGTAGGGCGTTAATAGCTCTTTCAGGTAACAGGGTCCCTGGATTGAATAATCTGTGATGATACGGATACCTGGAGCAGCCTCTCCCACAAGATATGTCATCCAGAAGGGAGCGTTGCTGAGACCAGGGTCAAGTCAGTAGGGAAAGTAGGGGAAACTTCTAGAGCGAGGCTGAAGGGTCAGTAGTCATTAGCAGGTTTGACCTGAGCTGGGGTAGAAACTGGATAGGGAGGCAAGTATTGATCCCTCTGCCTCCAAGCATAGCCTTTACAGAGGCTGCCAAGTTTTAAGCTCAATACTGACAGATCCGAAGACTGCCGCAAACCTCCCCAGAAATGGACACACTAAACTCTTGGGGAAGACTTCTCTGTTTATTGCAAGGCAGACCAGGTTATATAGGAAAACAAGGGGTGAGTAAAACACTACAAAGTTGGTAAAACACTAGAAAACCAGCATCTTACAGAGCATATGATAACATGAAATAAATATATGCAGGGCCAATATAAAGAGCTCTTCAGTGACCTGTTCATTAACAGAAATGTACAAAGAACAAGAAGTCACCCTCTGAGACTGGAAGAGCAGAGATTTCATAGAAGACTAAGCAAGGGATGCTGTATATTTTGTTAGAAAGGCATGACATACAGAGCTATAAAATAAAATAACATTAGTATTTTGGAGCTTCTAGATTGTCTGTTCAAGTCAAGAAGGAATTTTTCCCCTTGATGGCAGGGAATTCAAAGTAGCTTAATTAGGGTTTTAGTTGACTTATTTTGGATCAAGAGTAGGAAGGTTAGGTAGAAGGGTTGAACTTGATGGCCTTAGGTCTTTTTTTCAAAACTTTGTACTCTGTAACTATGTAACTTAAACCAAAACTAAACTTGTAAATTGTATCTAATAAGAAGTGAATTAGCAATTCTATAAAAACAATGTTTGCTTTTGTGTTAGTATTGTTACACCAGATAGGCTAAGTGGATTTTCCCCCTTAAAATGAAAAGGGGTTTTAGCCTATCTTGGCTCAGCCTTCTCTCATTTAGTTTAAAATTATATATTTTGGAAAATATATTATTTTTTGGAAACATTTTGTATATAGAAAATGTGGAAACAAATCTATGTTTTTTCCTAAAAAATATACATACATATATTTAGGTAGGTATATATAAAATATACCTTGGTATGTCATGTTTTTTAGATGTGGTGGGGTTAAATGTGGGTCATGTACATTCACTTAAAAAAAAATCAGCAGTAATTCAGTAGGAATTTCTATCTTAAATCTATGGATTTAAGTGTAAAGAAAATATGGGTTTAAGTGTCCCCAAGTGTAAAGAAAAATAACAAAAACTGGCAGCTGTATACAAACTGCTGATCAGTGTATTAAAGAATGATCAAGCAGCTAAAAATACAAATCTATTTACAACAATGTTTTACTCACCCTAACAGTCTTCTCTGCTACACTCTGCCTCATGATCAATGTGAGGTAATAATTACCACCAAAGGCAATTGGCTCCTCGAGCGATTACATGAACAGAAGTGACTTCTATTGGCTGCTGATGGCCTGTGATCCTGGGCAGCTAGCAGCAGCTGTCCTGCTGCAGATCATGGCTGCAATGAGCTTTGGTTGGTAACGGTAGCCTAGGATGTAATATTATGTCCTAGGCTGTAAAGGGCAGTTTTGCAGGGACTTATATTACATCCTCTATACTTATATAGTTAAAATCAAATATATTTTTTAAGTATATCATTTTGATCTTAAGTATATAATATCTCATACAAAGATAGGAATGCAGTTTAATTAGGTGGGTTTTGTATACCTACCTTGGCAATCTGATCAAACTTTCCAAATAACTCATTCAGCATGTGCACTAGCTCTCCTGGGGAACAATCACTGGCCAATCGAGTGAACCCAACAATATCAGCATACAAGATACTGCAAATACACAAATAAAGCAAATGTCTACTTATGGAATTGTTGAACATAATATATTAAAAACATATTAGATGGCTTCTTTCTTGTTTTATAAATATAAGTAAGGCAATACAAACAGTAAAGTATGGTATGTAATTACTTAAGATGTATCTGATAGTCCCTGGAAATATTTCATAATTAACACAAGATGGATATACATATATTATCCTCTATCTAGATTGTATGATTGAGATGTGCCCTTCTCCATCAAATTTATTGGATGTTTTTTCCACCTGTCAAGTTTGTATTATACTGCATCAAGAATAGTTGAAACTGTTTTAATACTATATAAACAGCAATGTTAATATATTTGTAATACATACTATTTGAAACTCCACAAAAAGAGATACATTATTAAATCAATGATCTACACATATATGTGTTTGAGTCAAGGTAATTTGTTTTTTGATATGTATATTAAAGGTTAGTTAAGTACTGGCTAATTTTCCATCAAAAGATCTAAAAATACAGTAACTTTTGCATCACAGTAGAATTCACATTAGAAACTCTTTTATGCCACTAAACACAAAAAAACTCATTATATATAAAAATATTTTTGAAGATAGGCTTTGAAATGGAATAATTATTTAATTTCATATAAAAAAAATGCTGTAAAAACCAGTATGATGCATTTTTATCCTTAATAAGAGTTAAATTAGCATCTGACATCCTGATCTTGGGAGAGACTCTTATTCACTGGGCGAGAGTGAATACAAATCTCTCTCCGACTCTTACTCGCTCTGATTTTCATTCACTCTCTCATGCTCTCCAGTTGTCTCCCTACACTCTATACAGATCACTTCTGCTTCCGTGTATAGCATCCTCTTGTTCTGCCTCTTCTTGTTCTTCTCTCTTCTCTTTTCTCTCTCTTCTTTCTTCATCTGCACCTTCGGACATAGCCTCTCGGCAAATTTCTACCAAAATGGCAGAGCTTCTGGTAACATCCTGTCGATCCTCTAATCATCTCTGCCATTATGGCAGAAGTACAAGAAGTTGAAGAACAAGAAAATGCGAGACAGGAAAGTGGTTGGTAGAGAATGTAGGGTAGACTTTCAGAGTGCGTGAGAGAGTGAATATTGACAAGAGAATTTGGATGAGAGTGTGAGAGAATGGGGGTGAAAGAGCCCAAGCATTTCAGACAAAAATTCTGTGCTTTTTGCTTTTTCTTCCTCTGTTTTGTGGGAGGCATAATTTTGGTATAAATTGACGAAATTGACAAATTCCATAAAATTTGCAATGTCTACATAGCTGAATGCACAAGTCTGATATACAGTATCTCACAAAAGTAAGTACACCCCTCACATTTTTGTAAATATTTCATTATCTTTTCATGTGACAACACTGAAGAAATTACACTCTGCTACAATGTAAAGTAGTGAGTGTACAGCCTGTATAACAGTAAAAATGTGCTGTTCCCATAAAAGTAACTCAACACACAGCCATTCATGTCTAAACATTGGCAACAGAACTGTGTACACCCCTAAGTAGAAATGTCTAAATTGGGCCCAATTAGCCATTTCCCCTCCCCAGTGTCATGTGACTCATTAGTGTTACAAGGTCTCAGGTGTGAATGGGGAGCAGGTGTGTTAAATTTGGTGTTATCACTCTCTCACACTCTCATACTGGTTACTGGAAGTTCAACACGGCACCTCATGGCAAAGAACTCTCTGAGGATCTGAAAAAAGGTATTGTTGCTCTACATAAAGATGGCCTATGCTATAAGAAGATTGCCAAGACCCTGAAACTGAGCTGCAGCACGGTGGCCAAGAGCATACAGCGGTTTCACAGGACAGGTTCACTCAGATCAGGCCTCGCCATGGTCGAAAAAGAAGTTGAGGGCACGTGCTCAGCGTCATTGTTACCTGTTGTGAGGCTCCGGTGCTCCCTCGGGCAGGGGAGCTGAGATGCAGCACGTGTTTTCAGCCCCCTGCTTGTTCCGATAGTGTGAGCTGCCGTTGGGTCCTCCCTGCTTCTAGACGCGCACCCCCGCAAGGATCGAGGGATCCTTGCGGGGCACTTGTCACAACGTCATGAATTTCATGTCACTTCTTAAAGCGACATTTATCTTTTTTCCTCCTCCCCCTAATTAGGTGGGTAGGAGGGTCTAGGAGTATGGAGGGATATTTAAACCTTCAGTTGGTATTCTACCTTTGCCTGTGATAAGAGCCTTATAGCCTTCACTAGCGTTTTGACTCTCTTCATATTCTTTGGTTTTTATATTCTGCTTGTTCCTGACTACCATTGTTTGCTGCCTGCCCTGACTTATGCTACATGACCCTGAGTATTCTTTTGCCTGACCCTTGGAATTTATCGTCTTGTTCCTGATTTAATCAAGACCCGTATTGTTACTGTTTCTGCTGTCCTCTGCCTAGAATCTCCTTTGCACTGGGTAGCGGAGCCACTCATCACCGCTAGGGGCGCCTTTCCCTATTACTGCAGTGAGCATCCACTTCCTGACCAGCCGTAGTGACAGTCATATCCAGAGGTTGTCTTTGGGAAATAGACGTATGAGTGGTGCCAGCATTGCTGCAGAGGTTGAAGCGGTAGGGGTCAGTCTGTCAGTGCTTAGACCATACGCCGCACACTGCATCAAATTGGTCTGCATGGCTGTCATCCCAGAAAAAAAGCCTCTTCTAAAGATGATGCACAAGAAAGCCCGCAAACAGTTTGCTGAAGACAAGCAGACTAAGGAATGGATTACTGGAACCATGTCCTGTGGTCCGACGAGCGAAGATAAACTTATTTGGTTCAGATGGTGTCAAGCGTGTGTGGCTGCAACCAGGTGAGGAGTACAAAGACATGGCCTGCATGAGTGCTGCCGGCACTGGGGAGCTACAGTTCATTGAGGGAACCATGAATGCCAACATGTACTGTGACATAGTGGAGCAGAGCATGATCCCCTCCCTTCGGAGACTGGGCCGCATGGCAGTATTCCAACACACTCATTCAGCATGTGCAGACCCCAAACACACCTCCAAGATGACAACTGCCTTGCTAAAGAAGCTGAAGGTAAAGGTGATGGACTGGCCAAGCATGTCTGCAGACCTAAACCCTATTGAGCATCTGTGGGGTATCCTCAAACGGAAGGTGGGGAAGCGCAAGGTCTCTAACATCCGCCAGCTCTGTGATGTCGTCATGGAGGACTCCAGTGGCAAGCTATGATGCTCTGGTGAACTCCATGGGTTAAGGCAGTGTTGGAAAATAATGGTGACCACACAAAATACGTGTGGGCCCAATTTGGACATTTCCACTTAGGAGTGTACTCTCTTTTGTTGCCAAGGTTTAGACATTAATGGCTGTGTGTTGAGTTATTTTTAAGGGAACAAATTTACACTGTAATACTGGCTGTACACTCACTACTTTACATTGTAGCAGAGTGTCATTTCTTCAGTGTTGTCACATGAAAAGATATAATAAAATATTTACAAAAATGGTGTACATTTGTGAGATACTGTGTATATATATATATATATATACAGATTGCAGGGGAGCTGTCATCTTCTACAAAATCTATTGTTTTGTAGCCATTTATTTTAAAAATACCAGAGGGAATATGAAATCTAAGGCCTAAGGTGTCCCAAATAATTTCCTGTGCTGAAGTTATGTCCCTTATTCTCAGAATACCTTTACATGTGACTGCATTCAATATCTATAGCACATGTGTATCTGTATCGGTATCCTACAATTTGCAAGATATACATGATTCAAAGCCAAAAGAACAAAAATAAATAATCTAACTGCAGGGAATATTAGCATGAATTGTGATTTGTATTCCTACCGTATTAGTGGCTCAGCTTTAAAACAAAATTTGCAGTGATAAATTCTTCATAGCTACATGTGCTACATATGTCCTGTTGAACACACTTGGTTTTTACCAAGGAATACTAACCTGAGGTAAATCTAACAAACATGTCTTGTATTTATCGGCGTATAACACGCACTTTTTAAACCAAAATACGAAGTTAAAACCCTACCTGCGTGTTATACGCCGATAAATCCTAGATTTGCAGCGACGTCTCCCTCACTTCCGGTCCTGCGGAGGGTGCGTGTTATACGCCGGTGCGTGCTATACGCCGGCAAGTACGGTATTTCTTCCCTTGCTTTAAAAAAAGCTCAGTGTTTTTATTCTAACCACTACAATTAACTCCTTAACGACAATCCACTTACATGTACGGGGTGAAGATGTAATGTGTTAGTGACATGCGCGCACATGTACGTGGTAGCGTTATTTGCTGTTGATCACAATGTTTTCGCCACGATAGGCGGCATTGCGGTTTTCCTGGAAGCCTCACAAGTATTTCAGACCTTCAGATCACCGAGATCTGCGGTTTAAACAACAGACCAGTGATGCAAATCACCAGTCTGTTAACCCCTTCCGGACCGGCGGTTGGATACTGCGTCTTCACTTGAAGACCGCAGTATTTTTTAAAATATTTTAATTCCGCGATTGTGATTCGCTGCAAAGCGATCACGTGCACGGAATTGAGGGGGGGGTGGCTGCTACTGATCGCTGGGAACACCTGGTACGTCCCGGTCTGCCGGTGACCCGTGACCCGGAAGTACCAGGTACGTCCCGGTCTTTAAAGGGTTAAACATGCCTCCAAGCCTGATGCAAATTGGGTGGGGGCATTCCAGGCTGCCTCTTCATTGAGGCAAGTCTACAATGCCCTAGAGGGGGTTTCACAAACTCCCGATCCCCGTGATTCACAGTGAATCACAGTGATCAGTGGGTTAAACGACAGATCAGTGACTGAAATCACTGGTCTGTCAATCACGACCACCCAGACCCCCCTCCGAGCCCGATGCAAATCGGGTGAGGGGCATTCCAGTCTGCCTCTTCATTGAGGCAAGCCTGCAATGGGGGCTACACAACCTCTGTGTATAGTAAAAAAAAAAAATTAAGAAAAAATGTAAAAAAATAAATTAAAAAAAAAATAAAAATATATATATATAAATATATATGGTAACATGTAAAAATAATTCCTCCACTGAACAACAAAACCAAAAATATGCAAAATATATATATATATATGTTTTTTTATGAGCAAGTCCTATAATTAGCGCTATATCTTCCCCAAAAATTCCCGCATGGAAAGAGTTAAAATATTGGCATATTGCCCATAGGGTGTCTAGTTTTAAAAAATGTATGATTTGATGGGGTTAATTTAATTGGCTGGCTTCAAAGATGTCCCAAATATGGGACATGGGCACAGACTGACCAGATGTCTAAACGGCAAATACACACCTCACAAAGGTGGTCTTTTACCTCCCAAATAACCCAAAAAACCCATGCATGTGGGGTATCACTGCGCTCAGAAGATGCTGAACACATATTGGGGTGTTGTTTGAGAAGGACATATACCGGGAGTGGTAAGTTTATATCTGGAGTACAACGTGCGTGGAAAAAAATACAAAACATTTTTACTGCCATAAAGTTTGACAAAGGCTAGTGGTAGAATTAGTGCATGGAAAGGGTTAAAATACCAGAACTTGAAATACCTTGGGGTGTTTAGTTTTCAAAAATATATGGTTTGATGGGGTAAATTGCATTGGCCGGCCTCAAAGATACCTGAAATAGCACATGGGGCAGAATGACCAGATTTGGGAAAAATTTCTAAACTCAAGACAAATAGTAGAATCCATATAGCAAGGTTTTTTTTGCAAGAAGAGTAAAAGATTTTTTCAAAGAAAAGTGAGAAAAAAAAATCAAAAAATCACACCATATTTATCATTTTTTTAAATAGCAAACTAAATGGCATCTAAATAAAGCCCTGTTTGTCCTGTAAAAAAACAATATATAATATGTGTGGGTACACAAAATGAGAAAGAAGAAAATTACAGCTAAACAGCAACACTGAAAATGTTAAAAGTGCCTTCTTCTTCTTACATTAACACAAAGCCAAACACAAATGAATTAATGTCATTAATGACGCCCACATCCTATAAATGTGCATAATTGTGCATACCTTACATTGGTATGCCTCTTCACGTACAAATTGTGAAAATTATTTGTATTTTCTAGTTGGCCAGCCCGAGGTCCTTGTAATCTCTGAATAATCTCTGCTTTCATTTCCATTGCAATGTGAGCAGGCAGTAAAGAAAGAAGAAGGCGTTCCTGCAATAAGAGGAAAACACATTTGAACCACTATTAATAGTAGATAGGTGAGGAAACATTCACTATACATACACTTCTGTTCAAAGGTTTGGGGTCACTTATCTGTTTTTGTGGGTACCAAGGAAATTTCTATGTGTGCTGTCATAATTGTAAATGGGTTTTCTAATCATCAGAATCATCAGTTAGTCATTTAAACGTAATCTTTGCTTATGTAACACAGCGTGGAATACAGGAGGGATGGATGCTGATAAAGGGTCTCTGTACATCTATAAAAATATTCCATTAAAAAAAGAGGCGTTTCCAGCTACAATAGTCATTTACAACATCAACAATGTCTTCATTGTATTTCTGATCTATTAGAAGTATTGGGACACCTGATCATTACCCTAACAAGGAATTTTTTAAAACGTGCATTCTAAGTACACAGACATTAATTTGTAATTGGTCCCACATTTGCAGCTATAAGTCTCTTCTGGGAAGACTTTCTACAAGATTTTGGAGTGTTTCTGTGGATAGTTTTGCCCATTCATCCAGTAGAGCAATTATGAGGTTAGGCTTTGATCTTGGACCAAAAAGGCATAGCTCACAATCTCCATTCCAGTTCATCACATCCTCATGCTGACGAGTGTCATTAAGGATGAAATAGCTGTCCATGAGTGGTGATCTGGTTACTGCACCTCTTACCCGAGTTTTGTCTAAAGCCTGTCTTGTACAGCGGGCAATTACTTTCAAGGGATCCATGTATAAAGTGGATATAGAGGCAAAAAGTGATCATTGTTGACCTTGTTTGCATGCACCTACCCAGAATCTCTTGTGTATATATATATATATATCTGGTCAAAATGATAAGAAATCATCGTACATGCATATGACACCATCCCTATTTTGTCCTTATTATCTACTGGGCATGTATTTCTAACTCCCTTTAAAATCTAAACTGTCACAAGCATGGACCATATTAAGATGTATTTCACATAACCTAAACTCGCCACGGAAAGCATTATATTGTACATCATGTTGGCACATTATAAACAATGAATTATAAAAGTGACATTGTAAATTGTTTTGTGATGATGCATACATATGATATAACTACATCAATATAGGCTGTTCAAGCAAACTGAACTACAGACTAATTGATCTGTACCGATACATGTATATCCTTTAAAAGAAAAGTCTCTAAATATACAGAAAGATTAACGAATACAGAAATTTCGTCTCTAGACAGCTGCTTCAAGCATGATATGAAAGTATTAGACAAGGTAATGATGTTTTCTATATGTACGTCAAAAACATTTGTAATACAGCAGTCATGTTTCACGTTTGAAATTGTACTAAAGAGTATAAAGATGATTATCCTCTATATTATAATACAATAATCTGCATGGTAAAGAAGGAGGGAAGAAGACAGCAGCAGAAAGCAAAAAGAGGGAAAAAACAAGTTGCTAAAGGAGGGAAATCCAGACAGTTTGTTTTGTTTGCCCTATGTCTCATTTGGGACATCACAAGCCCACCGGTTGTAAAGATCTGACAGAAGTATGTTTCTGGAAAGCTGCGAGGGTATATAGCTAGGGGTGAATTAGAAAAATAAAATATTTCTTTCTTGGGCCATTTCTGTATCTGGACATGGACTGATCCCTAGAAGGCTTTTGCTGTTACAAATTGACCACTTCCTCAAAACCTCTGAGACAGTAAACACTTTATGGGATTTTCAAACGAATATAGTTGATTTATTAAGACTTTATTCTAGAATTGTGACTATTATCACTGCTTAAATATGAAATACTTTATACTCCATATGTAAACTAATGCTTTGACTGGCTATTTCAATTCTGAAGTCGGCAGAGGGAACATCAGCCTATTTCTTATAGCAAGGAACATGTCTGAGGGAGAACCTCTATATGATATAAAGTTTTGAAATAGTAGGTTTTGGAAATTAGTTGACCTGTTAGTGTGAATGTGTATGTGTCTGTTACTGTGAGTATGCACATTTGTGTTAGTGTGAGAGTATATAAATGTGTGTTAGCTACCTGTTAGGGTTCTCACCCTTCCTCCACTCCATTACTTGTTTTTCTATTCAGCAAACAGAAACACCTAAATTGATACTAATGAGCAGCCTTTCATTCCTCTGTTTCTTGGATTACCTGCTAATCAGCCAGCCTCTTTTTCCTGCTGTGCTCTGGCTATTTAGCTTCAAAGGCCCAGTATCTCTCTGCCCCTGCGTGGTCATTGACTTCCAAACACACTTACTATTCTTTCTGCTGTTTATCTGTGTTGACCCTGGCCTGGCTGACGTCCCACTCTGGTTCCTGATCCCTGGTTCCTGACTACGTTGTCCTCCGGTAGCTGTACCTGTTTTGGCTCCAGTGCCAAACATATTTACCAGGATGGATGTGCAAGATCAAAGGATTGAGCAGTTGGTACTTGCTATGCAGACTCTCTTAAACCACACGACTCACGTCATCTCTATTTGGTTTTGTGGTTCCTGACATTACCGTTAGCCTCTGGGTTTTACCTGTCCCCCAGGCCAGAAGGTGCCAGCCCTCCCTTATTTTCCTCAAAATAGTTTTTATGAATATTTGATCAAAAGTATGTGGGCACCTGACCATCACATCCATATGAGCTTGTTGGACATTCCATTTCAAAACCATGGGTATTATTATGGAATTTACCCCCACTTTGCAGTAGCAACAGTCTCCACTCTTCTGGGAAGGCTTTCCACAAGATTTTGGAGCATGTCTGTGAAAATTTGGGCCCATTCAACCATACAAGCATTTTTGAGATCAGACACTCATTTTGGACAAGAAGGCCTGGCTTGCAGTCAGTGTTCCAATTCATCTAAAAGGTGTTCAGTGGGATTAAGGTCAGATACCAGTGATAGGGTGCTATAGACCACTCCAGCAGTCGCTTGGCATTACACATAGTGATCTCCGGCTTGTCTGCAGCTGCAGTGCTATGGAAACCCATTTCATAAAGCTCCTGCTGATGTTGCTTCCAGAGGCATTTTGTAACTCTGTAGTGAGTTATGCTTCAGAGGAAAGGTGTTTTCCTCAGTATGCACTTCAGTATTCGACAGTCCCGCTGTATGAGTGTATGTGGTCTACTGCTTCACGCTTGACCTAAATGCTTCCAGTTCACAATAATAGCACTTACAGATGCAGATCCAGCAAAGCAGAAGTTTCATGAACTGACTTGGGGCAAGGGGGGAGTCCTATGGCTGTGCCACATTTAAAGTCACTTTTCAGTGCAATCCATTCTACTGCCAATGTTTGTGTCTGGTAATGACCATGGTCTCCCCGCTCCAAGAGTTAAAGGTCCGTACGAGTGGCTTTATTGGTCGTTTGTACAGACCTTTAACTCTTGGAGTGGGGAGACCAGTGGTCTCTCCCGGCCAAGTTGCGGCAACAGGATATTACATGTCTGTACAAGCAACTCTATTGGTCACCGGCAGGGGCCTCCTCTGCCATCAACCAATGAAGTTCAAGCACACTTAATTGGTTGATGCCAGAGGAGGCCCCTGCACTAGACCAGTAGAGTCGTTCGCACAGCACTTTAAATCATGACGGCGAACCTACAGATTTTGCGCTCCCGTTAACGCCTGCAATGCTGTGTAGATAAGGTAGGCTAGATGGGGAAGGGACCAGGTAGTAAACGTCCTCGTATACTTCGTCTTCGTATACATTTTGCCGCCGCCATGTTCATATGTTTGGTATTGGGGCTGAACAACGAAAACGCACCCTTCGTGTTAGTTTTCATGTTCGCCCGAATACGAATGAACAAGTCTAATTTTAATGTTATCATTTATTTGTATTCTCCCTTATTGAAAAAAGAAAGAGACAGAGTAAATAGAAAAGGGTGGGGTGAACCTTAATTAAATAATTATTAAGGAAGGTGTGCATGATGACAATACAAACCTGGAGACACTAAGGTTGGAGATTAGCATAGACATTAAATAGACATTACTTGTATGTTTATGCTCCAAGCCACCAATCATTATCACTAATAGACAAGATCAGCTTTTATGGCAAATTAAAAAAGATGCAAATCTGGGTGAAAGTTTTAATCATGGGAGATTTTAATTACCCAGATACTGATTAAAATTGTGAAACAACAAGTTCTGCTAAGGGCAGCAAGTTTCTGAAACTAATAAAAGACCATAACCAGAATGGTTGCTTTGTCTGGATCAAGCAATAACTAACAGTGAGGAGCATATATTAAATATCCAAGTAAGATATGGTTTTTATTGGAGATGAATTAAAAAAAGGAAGCTGGTACTGGCAAATTGGTATTTCACCAAACACTTAATTTTAGAAGCAACAACTTTGACAGTCTAAAGGCATCTATTGAACACATACACATATTAAGCACACATTATAGACTTGCACATATAAATGTGTACCTTTGGAAAATAAATACAAAATAAATAAATAAAAACCAATGTGGCTAACTAGTAACACAAGACAGGTAATACAAAACAAGAAAATGGCATTCAAGACCTCTTAATTAACAAAAATGTACAAAGAACAAGAGGTCATCCTCTGAGACTGCAAGAACAAAGATTTCATAGACATCAAAAGAAGGGATTCTTTACAGTGAGGTATGGAATTCACTGCCAAGAGATGTGGACGTCACCGCAAGCACCGCCATATTACCTGAGTTCAAGTGAGGACAAAATGGACGCACTTGCGGTGATGTCCTCTCCCTCAGTTTGATGATTGGTAGAGGTTGTCGCCGCAAGTGTTGCCATATTGCCCTGAGTTCAAGTGAGGGCAAAACGGTCCTCTCCCCTAATTGGAGGATCAGGGAGAGGACATCACAGCAATTACAATTTTGGTGGATGTTCCTGCCTGGTTATGTCCACGGATATAAGGACTAGGATAGAAAAGAAGAGACATGATGAAAGTTTTCAGCTTAGAAGGTAGGGAAATATTTAGCGCATGTGAGAAAGAGAATGAACAAGAATGAGAATGAAAGAGAGTGAATATGGGCACCAGGCAACAAATTTAGTTCCCAAACTAAAAATGTCCCTGAATTTTCAGCCAAACCGAATAGGCAGGGAACAAAATTTGTTGCCTAAAAACTAATTGGCCAGAAATGAACAAAAATGTGTCCAAATTACTTTTGCCTATTTGCACACATATAATAAATAATAGAATAAACATTAATATTTTAGACCTTCTTGATCCAAGGAGAAATCTGATAATCTATACCTATCGTTATCTGAGTATGTTGCACTGGCTCCTGCAGATTTCCAATATGTTACCATAGTTAGGTTTAGGTAACCTAAGGTTACCTAAAGGTTAGTTAGGTTTAGCAACATTATACAATTATCTCACTCTTAACCTTAAACTAGCCATTCATTAATAAATCAAATAAAGTAAGGAAAAGTAATAATTTCTCTGAGAAGCCACAACCATTTGTTGCATAGGTATAGTATGTAGTTATATCAGTACATACATATATATATGCAGGTGACAAAATATATGTCACCTGCATATGTCGCCAATGTCTCTATATATTTTGTCACCTAAACCCATGCAAGTGACAAAATATATAGAGACCTTGGAGCCCTGAGCTGAAAGGGTTACATGACCCTGCCTGTCTAGAGGAAGTCCCCCACCTCTTAGAAGGTATACTGTATTAATTAAGTTGGGAGCAGCGACCCTAAGTTGACTCTGTGTGGTCTATAAATAGGATGGGGAAGTGGTGATGAAAAAATGGAGGGAAAATTCCCGCCAGTAAATTGAAACATTTTAAAGGTATATAAAAGGAGGTGGCATGAAGCAGCTTATATTTGGCATTACTTACTAAAGAAAACCGGCACAGGGAGACATATCAGGGTCACGTTACGTCATGTGACACCGCAATGAAAACAAGGCTGCATGCAAAGCGCGTGAGCAGTCGCACAGCAAGCTGCAGAAACAGTGAGATGTAAGCTGGGGCGGGAGGAATGTGGGATGTATGTATATATGTATGTATGTGAGCATGGATGTGTTATTGTGTGTGAACAAGGATGTGTAATTGTGTGTGTCAGCATGGATGTGTAATTTTGTGTGTAAGCACAGCTGTATATTGTGTATGTGTGTGAGCATGGATGTGTAATTGTGTGTGGGAGCATGTATGTGTATTGTGTGTATGGGTGTGAGCACAGATGTATAAGTGTGGTGAGATGGAGTGTGTGTTAGAATGAATGAGTACGTGTGTGTTAGTGAGTATGAGTGTTTAATTTGTGTAAGTGTGTTTATATATGTGTGCCAGAGTGTATGTTGGAAAGGAGGGAGCTAAGGGCAATTTTGGAGGCAATGATGGCACAGACCAGCTTTTGAAGTTGGGGCCCTGGGGCAATTTTAGCACCAGGTGTAACCACCCTTTCTGTAACTAGTATGGCCGTAGCAGTCTCCGGCCGCAGCACTAGAGCCTTGCGCGCACCACTCCAAAAATGGCCGCAGGAACCTGAAGATGCATGCTACATCAAAGATGGCCGACCAGCAACTGACTGCACATGTGCAACCCTTGATTGAAAGGAACAGTACCTGTTGTTAATGTTTTTCCCAGCACGTAGATGGAGGTGGGGTTATCTGCCTGGACTATTTAAGGGCACTTTAGCTGTCCATGGATTGCCTGTCAAAGAGATTATCTCCTACTCTGGGCTCTGTATGCGGTTCTGTGTTGTTCTGATTCTGACTTCGGCTTGGTCTCCTGTTGATCCTGATTCCCCCAATCCTAGACCCCGGCTTCACTTCACGATTGTCCTGCTTGCTCCAGTCCTGACTTCGGCTTAGTCTCCCGTTGATCCTGATTTCTCCAATCCTTGACCTCGGCTTTGTTTGTGGACTACTCACCTGTGTGCTTGCCTGCTCTGGCTCGTGTCCAGGTTCTGCATTGCGGATCTCCTGCTACCCTGCCCGGTCCGTTACACCAGGGCCCTGTAGATTCTAGTTACGCCCCTGGTTTAGAGGTTTTAGATGGGACCTTAAAATTCTGCCAGGTTAGAGTTAATAATGACATGTTGATGTGTACAAGAAATCATTTGATTTAGTTATGTTTTGCATATTATCATTAAAGAAATGTTGTGGCATTTGGTAAATAAATGCTGTACCCAATTCAAACTCCAGTTTTGTCTCAAGCCATTATTGTGTTGTGGTTTTGTTATTTTGGGGTTTTTAGGAAGTTGGGATGTCACTGTATTGGATTTGGCAGTGCAAGGGCCATGCAAGGTAAACCCACACATAAAATAAACACAATATGGGATATGCACAAGGTTTCCTACATGCTGGAGCATTAGTCTGCATATAAATCAGCAGCCAGCAGCCTCCTCCTTTCTTTCTTTCTTTCTTTCTTTCTTTCTTTCCCTACCATGGGAAGTGCCATTTTCCCTTATGTTACTGATTTCTTGTGTGTAAGTGTACATGCAAAGTTTCATGTATAAGTCTTGCATTTGGATTTGAACAATACAAGAACAGTGCAGATCCTTTAAGAAAGCAATTGGATACAACCAGCAACCTGGCGCACAGAAAGTACATGTATTACATTTTCTGTAATCCACATGGATTTAATTAAATTGCTCACTGTAAAGTGTGTGATAACAAAATATTTTTACAGAGAAAGAACCTTATTTGGATTAGGGCCATTAACAGTCAACAAGTTCGGAGAAACTACAGTGTATGTTTTCTTCCAGTTGTCGGATTGCTGTTATTTTTGATAAGGATAATCTCTTTGACAAGACACTGAAAGTCACTGAAGGTGACTATTCTTCTTCAACAGAGAACTAGAAGGAAACTGGACAGGAAAATGTAATACAAATAAATATACAGCTGCAGAATTACATATTTGTGAAATAAAGTAAAACTGCCCAGATAACAATACTAAATACCCAAAGATAAACCTAAATATTTGATTACCCATACAGTTAAATATATATTCACACCTGATGAAAAAATATATAATCTCCTTTCCCAAGACTTCCAGTTTTAGAATCGTCTTTAGAAAATATATCTGATTCATTAGGGGCATATCCCTACATGAAGCCTGGTGCTCCCCATCAGCTGGCCACTATACAATGCCCACAGGCTATTGCATATGTTGACTATGCTGTCATTATATATATATCTTAGGAGGGGAGCTCTATACATTTTTTGTAGGGGCACTTGCATTTTGTGTTATACTGTATATCCTGCAGTGGTTGGGTTCCTTCAAGGTAGGACATGTGGAGGCAGGGTTATAGTTTGTTTTAACAGTTGAATTTTATTCAGTTTTTCATATTATGTTAAAGGTACACTTGATATAATAATGTATACAATATCAATGCAGTGATTTGCGAAACAACAGGGGTGTCACCCCATACATTGCATTGTGACTTTAAACTGCACAATACATTGTAATAAAACCTCTAAACATTGATATATATATATATATATATATATATAAATCTATCCTTTTGATTTTGGCACACATGTTTCTAAAATAATTTTGATCCTTTCAGCGTTTACTTAAACTTACACTACTTGGTGTAAGTTTAAGTAAAAGCTGAAAGGATCAAACAATACTCTAATACGCCCTGTGGACATATATACAGTATCTCACAAAAGTGAGTACACCCCTCACATTTTTGTAAATATTTAATTATATCTTTTCATGTGACAACACTGCAGAAATTACACTCTGTTACAATGTGAAGTAGTGAGTGTACAGCCTGTATAACAGTGTAAATTTGCTGTCCCCTCAAAATAACTCAACACATTAACGTCTTACACATTGGCAACAAAAGTGGGTATACCCTAAGTGGAAATGTCCAAATTGGGCCCAATTAGCCTTTTCCTCTCCCCGGTGTCATGTGACACGTTAGTATTACAAGGTGTGAATGGGGAGCAGGTGTGTAGAATTTGGTTGAGAGAGTTATCGCTCTCATACTCTCTCATCCTGGTCACTGGAAGTTCAAAATGGCAAAGAACTCTATGAGGATCTGAAAAAAAGAATTGTTGCCCTACATAAAGATGGCCTAGGCTATAAGAAGATTGCCAAGACGCTGAAACTGAGCTGCTGCACGGTGGGCAAGACCATACACTGGTTTCACGGGACAGGTTCCACTCGGAACAGGCCTCACCACGGTCGACCAAAGTTGAGCGCACATGCTCAGCGTCATATCCAGAGGTTGTCTTTGGGAAGTAGACGTATGAGTGCTGCCAGCATTGCTGCAGAGGTTGAAGGGGTGGGGGTTCAGCCTGTCAGTGCTCAGACCACATTCCACACACTGCATTAAATTGGTCTGCATCATCCTCTTCTAAGGATGATGCACAAGAAAGCCCACAAACAGTTTGCTGAAGACAAGCAGACTAAGGACATGGATTACTGGAACCATGTTCTGTGGTCCGATCAAGATCAAGATAAACTTATTTGGTTCAGATGGTGTCAAGCGTGTGTAGCTGCAACCAGGTGAGGAGTACAAAGACAAGTGTGTCTTGCCTACAGTCAAGCATGGCAGTGGGAGTGTCATGGTCTGGGCCTGCATGAGTGCTGCCACCACGAGGGAGCTACAGTTCATTGAGGGAAACATGAATGCCAACATGTACTGTGACATAGTGAAGCAGAGCATGAACCCCTCCCTTCGGAGACTGGGCCGCAGGGCAGTATTCTAACATGATAATGACCCCAAACGTACCTTTAAGACGACCACTTGCTAAAAAAGCTGAGGGTAAAGGTGATGGCCTGGCCAAGCATGTCTCCAGACCTTAAAATCTATTGAGCATCTGTGGGGCATCCTCAAATGGAAGTTGGGGAAGCGCAAGGTCTTTAAACCTCAAACCAGCTCCGTGATGTCGTCATGGAGGAGTGGAAGAGGACTCCAGTGGCAACCTGTGAAACTCTGGTGAACTTCATGCCCGAGTGGGTTAAGGCAGTGCTGGAAAATAATGGAGGCCACACAAAATATTGACACTTTGCTCCCAATTTGGACATTTCCACTTAGGGGTGTACTCACTTTTGTTGCCAAGGTGTTAGATATTAATGGCTGCGTGTTGAGTTATTTTGAGGGGACAGCAAATTTATGCACTGTTATGCAGGCTGTACACTCACTACTTTGTAGCAGAGTGTCATTTTTCAGTGTTATCACATGAAAAAATATAATAAAATATTTACAAAAATGTGAGGGGTGTACTCACTTTTGTGTAAATACGATATTTTACTACCTAACACTAAGTTATGATAAGCTAATTATTATTAGTAGTAGTATCATTTATTTATATAGCCCCAACAATTTACGCAGTGCTTCTTACAATACATGTATTCAAGGGGTATGACAAGAATTGACAGACTAAGACACACCGACACATTAGGTGGAGAAGCTCGGCTCCCAAGCTTACAATTTTGAGGGAATGGGGTGAAGACAAATATAAGAAACAGAGTAATGTGAGAAGCATGGTCAGATTTAAGTAGGGGTTGGTGGAGCTGCCGCTAGGCCCCTACCTGAAAATAGGCCTAGTACACATGGATGCCGGGGACTTAAGATTCTGTCTTTTTGATATATTGTATTTATTTCCTATAAAGGCCCTGGCTCTTAATCCGGCCCTGGTGAGCGGTATTGTGGGAGTTGAGCTGTAGTGTGAGTTAATCAGTTATAGTAAAATCATTTTCAATCAATTTTTCTCTGATAGAAACCATCAATGAATTGGCTGGATGTTTTGAGATTTATTTTTTAAATCCAATTAGATTTAAAAACAGTAAAACAATTACATTTATGGTTGTGTGGTATAATAGACTGTTAGGTTGGTGTGGAAGAACTTGACTGGCTCGAATAAACACCTTTGAGATAAACTGGAACTTGCAATGCCTACTAGATAAATGGGCAAAAATTCCCACAGAAGCACTCCAGAATATTGTAGAAATTCTTCCCAGAAAAGTGGAAGTTGTTCTAGCTGCAAAAAGGTGGCCAACTTCATATTTATGTCTATGTATTTAGAAAGCAATGTCATGAAAGTCCCTGGTGGTGTAAGGGTTAGGGGTACCTAAACTTTTGTCAATATAATGTAAATTCCAAAAGTAACCCCCTTTAAAATTAAACATTTCACTGCAGGGTTAAATTTCTAAGTAAATCCTCCATTATGAAGGATCAAAAAGATTAAATCAACTAATGATCATGCCATCTTACTTTAATATAACAGTATATTTATTTTACCTGTGAGATGAAATCATGGTTTTTCACAACCCCATTCCTTGTAAACCTCTTTAAAATTGGCTGCTAATCTCACAGCCAGTGATAATAAATTGTAACTTTTACATAAACTATTAGCACAAAATGTATACAACATTTTTAAGATCAAAACTTTCAAAGACAAGAACATTGTAAAACTCTACTAATATATGTTACCTGGTGTAAATGTAATTTTAAACAAAGTTAAAAAACACAGTGAAAGCTACTTAGAAAAGTGAAGAGGAACCCTGTAGTGATGGACTTAAAGAACTGTTTGCCATACTGTGAAATCTATAGTCCATGATGGGTACAAAATGTTACTCCTGGTGTGGTCTTTATCAACACCATCAGAAAAGAACAAGAGCTGTGAAATTAGAAGATGTAAGGTTGTGAAGGAAAAGATAAATAACACTTTTCAAAAGCTCTCACAGTTTGATATCTCAGTACAAAGGCTTTATCTTTGAGTTTCTCAGAAACTGATCATCTTTTTTTCCACTAGTTTTATTTCAGTAATTGCCCTCATTTTTTTTCACAAATTAGTCTGCAGCGACTGTCATCCGTGTCTTCATTTACAGATGCTTGTGTCCAAAAGTAAGCAAAGAAGGATAAGAGGAGTGCATCTTAGGAAAAGGATGTACATTTTATAAAATACTTTGTATCCCAAAAATACATTATCCTTCTTTGAACTTCAATTCAGAGAACCAATTTATCCACTACAAATTGCAAAAATTGCAAAGTGGCTAATTAACTTCTGAAGAAAGATTAAATTAACTGACTCTGGTTTATTTTATGTTTTTTCTTAAATAAAGTAAATGGTATGCATTTATATTATTATCACATCTGTAATTGATGAAAGGTATTAGATAACACATGTATGCAATATGTATATATTTTTCTAAAAGTTTCAGAAATGCATCCGAAATCTATGGCATTTTCTTTTGATCATAAATCTATAAGAAATTTGTGACATTCTCTTTTTTTCAGGTGAAAATTTTTAATGCAGAAAAGAGAAAAAATACAGGTATTTGTATAAATTAGATTAAAATGTGTACAATCATGTTCTAATGCATCACGTAAACCTGTTAGCCAAAGAAATTAAGGACCATTTATTTCCCAAATTGTGCACACACATTGCAGACATGATTAAACCCCATTATTTAATAGGGTACTAAACCAAAGCAGCTGAATTTAAAGACACACAACATGATAAAGAAAATGTTGCACATTACTGACAAAAATGTATGTTAGTTCCATTTCCACATTTTTTGTTACACTCACCTCAATAAGTAATGCAAGCCAAATCATAGGTTTCTGGGTTGTTAGCAGACACATGAAATGCAACAAAGGCTTACATCCCATGGGTTTTTATGATAAAATGTATCAATCCCTACCAAGACTAGGTGACTGAATGGCAGCATGCAATTGGTTCAAAAACTCTTAAGCAGGGGTTGTTTCAATGTGGATATATTTATCCTGTTATTTACTTAAGGTATTGGAGCATCTCTCTCCATAACAAATAACACTCTCTAAATGTGCTCTGTATATATACTCTCTAAATGTTTCCCTACCTTCTCTGCTGACCACTTCTGCATCTTTTTCTTCTTCATCTTCTCTCTTTTATCTTCTCTCTTCTATCTCGTATTGGAGGATCAAGGAGATAACGTCACTGCAAGCACCTCCGTATTGCCCTCAGTTCATGTGCTGTGCAGTGACATCTTCTCCTACATTTGGAGGATCAGGGGGAGGGGGAATGTCACCGCAAGCGCTGTCATATTGGGCTCAGTTAGCGTTTACAAAGAAGTCTTCTTCCTTGATTGAAGGATTGGTGGGATGACGTCACCATAAGTGCTGTAATTTTGGTGGAAATTCCTGGTTGGTTATGTCCAAAGAAAGAAAGCAGATTGAAAATAAAGAGAATAGAGAAGGATAGAAGATGAAGAAGATGCGGAAGCCAAAGTAGTTGGTAGACGCGATAGTGGTTGGCAGAGAAGGTAAGGAAATATTTAGAGAGTTTGAGAAAGAGTTACACTGTGTGTCAGCATATAGTGTGTTTAAGTGGAATGTCAGTGCATGGTGATAAA
Organism: Spea multiplicata; assembly: GCA_009364415.1. Lineage (NCBI taxonomy): Eukaryota > Metazoa > Chordata > Amphibia > Anura > Pelobatidae > Spea > Spea multiplicata. The sequence continues at coordinate 13,430 of VKOC01018699.1, read as the reverse complement.
ATAAGTGTATGTGTTAGTGTATAATCCTAGACTGTGTAGGGTGCTAAATGTGTGTTTGTGGGGGTGTTAATGTTCATATCTTTTGCTTCCATCCTCCTTCAGGTATTCCAATATAATTATTTTTGTGACCTAATGTCTGTTCTATGGTGTAGACACAGCTTTAGCTGCCTGAAGCACATCTGCACACGCACTATATGTGCACTTATAATGACAGTGTCTTCACTAATATCCAACCCACCAAAAGGTGATACCATTCACTTGCCTCATATAGATGTTGTCTTGCAAATACTACACACATATCAAAGTATGGTAGTGTTGGTGGGAATTTGATGATATCTGCACAATGCTAACTAGGAGGGGCTAAATTATGCTAATTATATGGGGTGGGTGGGGATTTTGGGAAAGTGGATGTTGCAGAGTTTTATGTAAGTAAATAATAGCTTAAATATTTTTCAGATGTTGGCAACTATGGACTTCCTCTAGGACTCTGTATTTTATGCTGTATGGATTTGTCATTTTTCCAGCTGGGAATCTGCAATTAATAGCACCTCTGGTCTAATTTCAAGGAAGAGGCTGGGTTCAGGTGGTAGTAGCACAGCAGCTCGCACTTCTTGACTGTCAATTCAGCACTACATTACGTAAATACAACCAGTGAAACATTACAGTATATTACACCAGGCGTTACACCAGGGTCAACTAACAATAAAGTAAGATTGTCACAGCTGAACCAAAAGATAAAATCTGCATGCGCTAACACTTTTTTTAAGATAAGGCTTGTTTGTTTAGGGACTTTCTCATCCCTTAAAATAAAATAAAAAATATAATGTGACTTTTACCTCTGTTGTAAAGAGTTAAGCTACTATACATAACACATACATGCAAATGATCATTACCTGCTGGCGTTTTTCAAACTCCAGTTTAATGCGGGATTTAATGCAATTACAAGTATCTTGATATGTTTGCTGCAAAGCTAGTTCCATTAGATGCTTGTGGTAAGCTCCTGCCAAGTTGCCACAGATAAAAATAATCACATTTGCCAATATCTAGAAATAGAGGAAATGTAATTATGAGTTTATTTGCCCCGAAACATTACACAGTAATCATTAAGTGACATAATTTAAAGAAAAAGAAACATTATATACATTTTCCTTAGACTTCACAAGATATCTGTTTGTCTGCCACAAATTACATGAATACATCATTAAACACTTACCTGATAAAACCCTATGGCACATGGCTGGTCCATTTTTTCAGGGCTTAAGCCTTTTAAATACTATATCATATAGCCTTCTGTCTATTAGTGGGTTAAAAGTGGATACATAATCGAGACATACAGTCAATCATTTCATTTGAGATCACCATTCATGGTCCATATATAATATACTAATATAGGTTCTTTAGTATATATACAGCTACACATAGATTTTACTAAGATCCTGCTACAGGTAATAGAAAAGATCTGTTTTACTATGCATTTTAAAGCACACATTATGAGAAAGGAAAATAATCAGATGTGGTAGTAATTGAGTAATTGTTTCTCTGGAGACAAAGGACAGAATGAGTTAATATACTTTATAAGAGGTCATTGGAAGAGTACCAAACCATAGGTACATCTGTTTTAATTGCCCATATCTGAAACATCAACATTTCAGATTTCGGAATTTAGTTTCTTCATTCTCATAAATTCAAGTAGCTAAATTAGAATGTTCCAGTTTCCTTCATGTTTTTGTGCACAAGTATATTGCATATTACTGCTGTTCTTTGGCAACAAAAGAATGAAATACTCCTATCCATTAGGCATGATAGATGAGTAGCCTTCTCTGTATTGTAAATGGAATTTTTGATAAGAGATTTCATTTGTGCCCAAAGGAGCAAACCTTCTGAAATAATTGATTAAAAGTATATGTGTGCTCTTTTGACCCTTTGATTATACCACTAGGGTGGAAAATAAGAAGCATTAGATTAAAAAAGTTAAATTAGGAGGAGGAAGAAGAATGCAAAAAAAGGGAACTGGTTCTAACATTTTATGTCGCTTTTCCAAAGAAGAATACCTAACTAAATGGCATGACAAATTAAGTTCTGTGTTCAGAGTATTGATGGTATTAAAGTTATAATGGAAATTGAATAGATGTCATAGAGTACTGAAATATTTATGAAAAAACATTTAGAAATAATAAAAACAGGTTGAAAACCAGCCTCACTGCACATAAGAAGAAGGCACTTTACATGTTTGTGAATAGCCGCCAAAACAAGGTGAGGTATACTCCATGACTTCAATATTGCAGAACAAATATTATTTTTTAATATTAACCATTTAGGAATGTCATACTGTCCAGGCCCAGAATGGCCATCTGGCGCACTGGGGAAAAAAGTGGCCTCCAAGCACCAGGGACACCTAGTCATCCTCCCTGTCTGGTCCTGACAGTCTGATGTCAGAAATCAGAAATGGAACAAGCCTGTAATAGGCATTTACGAGTTTCCATAGAGTGGTATAAAATTACTTAAAACCTAGAATATAGTTCTAGTACAAAATATTTTTGAGCAGTGTCATTATTAGACAACAAGGTACACTATATGGACAAAAGTATTGGGACACCTGACCATTCCACGAACAGGGACTTTTATGACATTGCATTCTAAATACGTAGACATTTATATGTACTTGGTCCCCCTTTTGCAGCTATAACAGCTTCCACTCTTCTCGGAAGATTTTGAAATTTTTCTGTGGGAAGGTTTGACTATTCTTCCAGTAGAGTATTTGTGAGGTCAGGCACTGATGTTTGATGAGAAGTCTTGGCTCGTGCACTGGACCTTGCTTTGTAGTGCCCAAACAAGGTCCAATACACTGGAATAGAAAAGGATCTACCAAGGCATTTCTGACAATGTTATGCTTCCAACTTTGTGGGAACAGTTTGGGGAAGGCACTTTTCTATTAAGGTCTGCATTGTTTTCTTGAGAGTAAAAACTTGATTTATATCAAGCCATGTTCACCTTGTTGATTTTATATTACTTCCTGCTCGTTTATACATTTTTAGTGGACATTATTTCACATAAAAAATACACATTAAATAACTTTGGATGGTGATTATGATTGTTAAATCGCCAGTATTGTAAAATGACATACAGACATACACACAGTGAAGTTTTTTTTAATTGTCCTGAACTAGATCCAATGCTAATTGGTCTGACCATATATTGAAGAAGAGTGCTTAATGTTATTAGGACAGTTTCCTTCTGCTAAGGCTTGCTGAGTAACAACAATTTGAACAGTAATGTTTAAATTATTATATTTTTGTACAAAAAGTTCTCTTTGGAAATACCATTTTGAGTCTAGTGGATTGCACATAAAAGCTAAAATGTTTTCATTTTCACTCTCCTGCTAAACTGCTTTCCGTTCAGTACTATTCGAATATAAAAAATGATGTACTTTGTTAATCACTAGGGTTTTTTTTTTAAATGTTTGAAATATAAATAGTAAATAGTAAAACAATTTAATACATTTCTCATTACCTTATATTTTAGGTTAATCTTAATTAACTATAAACAAATTCAGTTATCGTACATTTTACTTTTTGTTGCTTTTAATTGTCTTAACTTATTCCAAACACAGTTAAATATTCCATTGTGTGTATTTAATACACTGATTGATTGATTGATTTATTAATAAATTGACTTTGCAATACCTCCTTGTAGGAGTTGAGTTACAGTACCTATTTTGTGTGATTTCCATAAACTACATCTGCAAAATGGATATATTGATTTAGACACATCCCTTTAAGGCTCCCTACCCCTTGGTTAACTATGTTGCAATCATCTTTTAACAGGTATATTAATAATGGAAAGAAGATGAGAGTTGGAATTAAGTGTCTTTCAAAAAAAAATAAACAGGGGAGGATTGGGTTTCCCTAGAGTCATATGCGCATATAAAGCATGTATGCTAACTCATATATATAATTTACAATTAGAAACAAATCTTAGACAACCCTGGTACAAAATAGATAAATATCTCTCTGGTATTAAAGATCTATCAACAAACATGTGGCAATTCCAGTCTAATGCAGAGGTAAAGGCCAATGTCGGACACAATCTTGTAATTAAAAATACTATTCATGAATGGAAAAAGATCAAGAAAAAGCTTGGACTTACCGATAAATTACTGAATACCGCAGGTCTAGAACTTAAACAACTTAATATACCTGATATATGTTTGAGTAAATGGACATATGCCGGAATTGAAGAAATTAAAGGTATTACATTAGATAATACTATTAAATCTTTTGACCAACTATCACTGCAATTCAAATTATCTTCCTCAGAGATATTTTCCTATCTGAGGATAAAACATTTTTTAACACAAGCATTTTATAAAGCTGATAAAGATTCAAATTAAACTTGGAAACATATTTAATAAGAAATATACAATTAAAATACTGACCAAGACTCAGGAAGTGATTAAAAAATGGATGCAATAGACCCTATGAGAACTATAGCTAGATGGTCTAAAGATCTTAGGATCCAGATCACAAAAAAAGAGTGGCAAAAAGTGATAACCTTGACACATAATATTATTCATTGTATAACAATTCAAGAAAACTATTTTAAGGTTACAAAATTATAGGTATTGGATTCCGGTAAAATTAAGATCAATGTTTCTGAATGTATCAGATACCTGTTGGAGATATAAATGGCAAATGACAAATCTGTAATAAGCATACTGTATTTGTGAAATAACTTATACACTGGCTAAATTTTAAATTTACATTTTTATTTATTTATATTTTTTCTTCTCTCTCTTTCTTACATTTTAATGTCTAATGATATATATATAGAGATAGATATAGATATATACATATATATCTTATTGTATATACTTGGATAAAACAATTTAATAAAAAGTATTGAATAAAAAAAATACAGCTGCAACATGTAGAATAGGGGAAGCCATGACGAAAGTCATTCCTTGTCCTCGTCCTGGTAGTAAATTTACGCAATAAACACCAGAGGTGGGTTTGACACACAAAGAGAGGTAGCCATACGGATAAGTACCTCATGCCCACGGTTAAACAGAGTGACAGATCTTTAGTGCTTTGGGGGTGTTCTTCTGCCAGGGAACCTGGACATTTTGTTAGGATACAGGGCATCATACACTCAAATATCAACAGATATTAAATGAACACCTGACTGCTTCTGCTACAGAGAGGATCTCCGCCATTTTGGCAGAAGTTACCTGGTTATGTCTACAGAGGTGTGGATGTTGAAAGAAGAAACCAGATTAAGGATTGAATATTGAAGACAGAATGGAGAAGAGAGAAGAAAGAAGATGAAAAAGATGCAAAAAAAAGATGCAGAAGTGTCCGGGGAAGTGGTCTACAGAAAAGGTAGTGAAACATTCAAAGAGTGCAAGAGAGAGTGAATGAGAATGCGAGTGGGAGAGAGTGTGAGTGAATGTGGACCCTCGAATTCAAAAAATTCAGAAAATTCTGAGCTTTTTGCTTTGTTTTTGTCTGATTCGTGGGGGGGGTGTGGACTTGTTTTCGGGGTTTTGTACAAATCACCAAATTTACCAATATTTGTTAAATTTGCAATTTCTACGAATCCGAATGCATAAGTCTAATATTAATATAAATATTGTATCTATTTCAGCACACAGTAGAAATAATTGAGAACTTGATGATTTTTTCCCCTCCTTTGACACGAGTGTAGTAACTTTGGGGGTTTGACCTAACCAAACAATATTTGGCCAGTTGAATTCACATGCTCACAAAAAGGACAGAGACTTATTGAAGTGCAAATGTAACCCCCTGAAGCCCACATCAAAGGGCAACTGTAAATTGTGTATTACATTGTCTGTATAGTGTGTTTGTAAATAGTGTGTGATAGTGTTCGTATTGTCTTTTTGATTAGTTAATCCTTAGGATTGTAAATTGTATGTTGTGTGATAGTATTGTCTTTTGATATTGTAATTAGTTAACTAATAGGAATGTTAATGGAATGTACCTTTGATCCCACCCTATAAGAACTCCTTGTATGTCCTTAGTTTTGACACAATCTTTCCATCATTGTTGCAGTCACAACTTCATTCCCAATGTAACCCTGTGTGTGTGTTAGCTTTTATAGGCTTCATTACAGCATTAAACCCTCCATTTTCCTATCAAAGAAGTATTTTCTTCTAATTATTCAAGCTACGTGGTTTTAAGTTATTAACCTCTAGATGAAGGTGTGTCGGCACCTGGAATCCCCTTTCCCCAAATATATGCCATTTCCGACAATGTGATTATAATAATTCTTGTTTTAGTAACCTCTTGGCTCCATTTATATGTGTGTTATCTCCCCACCTATTTTCTCTCTATGCTCCCTAGGCATTGTTATTAGCATGCTGTTATCAGTACTGTTAACCAGAATATTACTTGTTCATAAAACAGATCTGCATAAGAGTGGCAGTGCTCAACCTGGATCCTAACAACTAGTGATGAAAGTCCAAACAGGTCCTGTCACCACGATTTATGTTTATTATTTGAGGCTTATCCTTTCATTGGAGCATACAATCTTCTGTAAGGTGTAATGTTTACTGCTGCTGCTAAAAACAAAATGTAGGGTTTTTCTGAGTTTAGCTCATGGGAACATCCAGTATGGAGGTCAGAATCATGAATTATTTTATATATGAAAAGTAGGTGATCCAGAACTCGTTGAGCTTATTATTCTATTTCCACTGAATTTTTGCTCGAACTATATTTTTGTCTCGTCAACATTTTGTAATCATTTGAGGAGACAGCCCACTGAGCCATGATTTCCCTGTAATTATATAATATTCTAGATATCCACAGTGATGCAGAATTAGAGCTGTTAGTGTTGTTCTGAGTGGTCTGAATTTACTGAATTTGTAAGATAAGCTAAAATAAACCACACATATGTGCTAAAAGCATACAGATTATTTACCCTTCCTATGAACTAGTGAAAGTGTTATATTGTCTGCCAGGAATACCCAGGGGATAGGTTACATTTTGTTTATGTTTACTACAGTAACTCACAGTACCAAGATGTTCACTGCTTAAGAGCTGAAATGTCTACTAATTAAATAGAAATTTGCTGTTGTGATGAAGGCCAGTTAATTGGCAATCCTTTTGTTAATGGCTTGCAGCAAGTCTGGCTTTTGTAAAACGTATATTATTAACTGAAGCCATTCATTATTCACAGAAATCTGTTTTTTAAAAATCAATGATCCCCTGTAAAAAAGACTGGCTAATGGCCTGTGGACATCAGTTACTCCGCTGAGCATTGCAAGGACCATAAAGAATATATGTCATGCCCCTCTCACCCTTAACTGTTTAATCCAGCTGTCCTTCATCACTGCATGCCTCCCAAAAGATCGGCGGACTCTAGTAGCGGCACCTACCTGTGATCGTGCGGTAGGCTAAAGCTGCGGCCTAAAGTTACAACAGACCCCAGGGAAGACTTCCATGTGTTGCCCAGACCTCAGCATTATGTTGTACACCTGTGGAGGGGAGGTAAAGCCTTCCTCCACCGTCAGCTATCCAATGATGTTCACACAGAGAAACAGGTGCTGTGGAATCACTCCTCTCTGGTAACTAATCCAGTGAGGTGCATGTTCAGCACGGGGAGGAGTAGATACCTGCAGCACTATAAAAACCCCTCAGACTGTAGCCACTTTACTCCAGTGTTCCAGAACTTTGGTTCCTGTATGTCCCTGGACTCCAGATTCCTGTTCTTCTCTGCTCGCCTTGCTACAGACCCTCTATTGGATTCCCCGTTACTTGACCTTTGCCTTTCCTATTGGACTACCCATTGGTCTGTTTCCTGACCCTAGCTTGGATTACCATTTTCTCTGATCACCGCCTGCCCGTGACCTATTGGACAGTTCCCGACATTGTTTTGGACTATCCTCTGATCTTACATTCCAAACACAATCCTGACAATATAGTAGAAGCCACAGTTATAGGTAAAAGAACATAAACACATTTAAAATTTACACAACATATCATTGTTAAACTATACGTATGTTGTTCATCCTCCGAACCGTAATCCTCTGAACCGTAATATGTTAGTTCACCTACCTGGGTAGGCCACAGCCAACTCACTCCCTAAGCCAAACCTTCAGGCGTGAAGGTAGGGATTGAAGAAGAATAAGACAGATACAAAATTGGAAAGCAAAGGGATTTAGAGAGAAATAGGGAAAGATGGGGGAGAAAGGGAGGGAGGAAAAAAGGGAGGGATGAGTGGAACAAAAAGGGAACCATAAATCACTTGGTAAGCCTGTGCTTGTGATATCTATCAATGTAATGCCAATACCCCCCTCCACATTTACAGCAAATTGTGTCTCTATCTGGGAAAGATCTACGTAGTCTGCTTGGGGTTCGGTACCACATTGTTACTTTATAAGCCCTTCTCCTGAGTCTTAACTTCAAGGGAGCATTTGTGAGTCAGTCTGCAGATCTTTAACCAACAGACTCCCGATAGTGGGCGTCCCAATAAGTCTTCCCATTTTCCCATGAATCTTAGGTCTGGGGTGAGCCTCCAACAATGAACACATTTTTAGTTAGAAAAATTCTTTGAACCTTGTAAGCTCCTGGGAGAGATGATGTCTGCCAGGGGAACAATGCTACATAGTGTTTAATCTGAAGGCAATGGGAAAGAGGACAGCACTCCACCATCCTTCTTTGACAGCCATGCTCACACTGTGGCCGCCAGTAACAGATGTGATCGCATCAACACTCTTAGCAATTGGGGTCAAAGCCACACACCTGTACCAAGCCAGAGTGGAGTATGAGCCTGTTCTTACTGAATCCACAGTTTCTGTGGGAGGCGCTGGCAAGGTGGGCTGACTGTTGACATTTACAGAAATCAAGAAGCGCCACCCCCCCTCCTTGGGGCAAGTCAGAAGAACATAACTCAGTCTAGGGTTCTCCCATCTCCACACACCATATTTCACTTAACAGCCTGATAAAACTATATATTTTCAAACACTATACAATAATAACTATATAAGGCAGCACAGAGAATCTGATAAGTGGCATATTGGTGAGTCTCATTATTATTATTTATTGTTTTATATTGTGCCATCATATTCTGTAGCACAGGGCATAACAAGTAGTATATAATGTAACAATTTCACTTACAGAAACAACAGGTGAGAAGGACCCTGCTTAAACCAGCCTCATGCAGTTGATCCCACACCAGCACCAAAGTTGGTGTAACAAAAAAGATTTCTTTTTTCACACTTGCAGCTGTTTCTTAACAGTTGATGGGCCAAAATGGAACATGCACAATTCAGTTTTCAAACTTGGAATTTTGACCAATCACTCTACTGGGCCCATGTCTCATTTGAGACATAAGAGAGGTCCCATGTTTCAGTGTAACTCCATAAACTATATATTCCCTAAAAGCACACCCCTTAAAGATTTCAAAGAAATCTAAAGGGAACAAAGAAGTTTAAGGTTTTTGTTCTACCTTTCCACATGTGTAGTGCATTTTAATAATAAGACTACTGGGCCCGGTCACGATAGGGTTAATTAGTTTAGTATAGTCCTATGTCTTGTGACTTAGGCGTCAGGCATCATCATGTGTAGGCCACTGTGCTAGATAGATAAGAAAACGCCCAGCCCATAAGAACAAAATGGTGCCTGGCAAGCATCATAAAATGGAAGGCCAGCCTGCATCACATAACAGAAGCCACATAGAGATAACACCCTGACGTAAAGACGCTTGTCATTGGAGGATTCTGGAAAGTCCCCACGACGGCTCTAAAAAGCTAAGGCCGCAACCACAATCTCTGAAACCTCACCTGTGGTGTTTGCAAGAACGTGCACGGACAGCCCAGGATGGATCCAGACATCCTTGCATCCAAGACAAGTGGCTCGAAAAGACTGTTCTGGGGGGTTTCCCAGTCCCTGCTGAGTTGCGAGTTAATCAGCTAGAGGAGTGAAAACTACTTGGCATGGTGATGTATTACTGTATTGACACTTGACACTATAGCATTGATTGCTGTGATATTGATTGATTGATTGATTGATTTGATTGCTTACGTTGTTTTACACACACACATATATATGCATATAAGTTTGCATACACAACTATTTTCTGTAGTAAGATTTCTATATTAAAGTTTTGCTTGATCACATTGTTGTGCTGTCATTTTGTATCCTCATTGATTGGGCAAAACAACATGCCGTGCACATTTTTGGATAGATGCTTCACATTGGCTTACCTAAAGTAAAGTAAGGAAACACAAAAAAATATTTGACATTTGAGCATGTAGGTACCACATATGTGTTGGATGTCAGCATGACACAGTCACTAGAGACCACCAAATCATGAGTGCGCAAAGAGGTTTAAACATTTTTACAGTTGGGCTTTGTGGGTAAAACTACACCTAAACACAAAAAATCCATAAACTATATATATTGCCTGAAGGCACATAACCTAAGGGTTTCAAAGACACCCCACTTACCTTTTTATATGGCCCACCACAAACACAAACTTAACAAGAAAACAGATTTCGCTTATTTTTCCTTTACTTTTTCACATCAGAGACATTGTGGGACAGATGCTGCACACTGGGATATCTGTAACAAGAAATAAAACATAAAAAATATCACTCTTCTCCTGAGCATGTAGATACCACATATGTGGTATGTAAATCTTAAACTGTCACATGAAACCCCTAAATCATGAGAGTGCAAGGAGCTTTCAACTTTTTCCAACAGCTGAACCAGGCACACCTCATGCCTTTGGGGGTAAAACTACTCCTAAATAACAAAATAACCCCATAAACTATTTATTCCCTGAAAGCACAAAGCCCAAACACCTCAAAGTATCCCCCTTACCTTTCTATGTGGGCCAAAACAACCACAAATCTAACGGGAACACTGGAGATCAAGTGTTTTTTTCTACTTTTTCAAATTTCATGCACATATCAGAATTCCAATTGTCTTGCACACATGGCAGGGGTTTTTTGATGAAGTTTTTTTTGGAAAGATGTATTTTTTGTTTGTCTCATTTGCTGGGTTTGGGGGCAATTTATAAATGTTGTTTTTGGGGTTAATTTTTCAAATAACTAACATAGCTTGGTGAAAATGCCGAAGGGTTAGATTAGGGGTTAGTGTATAAAGTAAGGGATAACACCTGGGTCTTGTTAGTGGATAGTTAATGTTAAGGTTAGGTTACAGTCCTGCATTATGTTAATGATTGGGGTGATGATCAGATTATGTCACTAATCAGGTGAGAATGATCAATGATTAGTGATCAAAAAGGTCATAAATCAGTGGTCACATAACACCCCCAAAAGCACTTGGGAAAATGTGTTATGGTCTGATGAAACCAAGCAAAAACAACACTGCACATCACCCAAAGAACACCATACCCACAGTGAAGTATGGTGGTGGCAGCAGCATGGTTTGGGGGTGTTTTTCTGCAGCTGGAACCAGGGCCATAGTCACGGTGGAGGGAATTATGAACAATGCCAAATACCAGGCAATTTTGGCACAGCACCTTCAGACGTCCATTACTCAATACTGGAATACTCAAAACCTTGTGCTGCTCAGTTACTTCTGTAACCACTAGTGGCCGCCCGTCTCACTCTGAAACACCCATCATCATGTTCAGCTGAACCCTGTTACCCAGATCAAGCATGCCTATTTAAACCTGCCCTGTATTGAAGTTAGTGAACCGTTTTGCTCTGGCCCTGTGTACCTGATTCCTGACTTGCTATTTGGCTTCCTGAGTACCTGATCCTGACTTGTTCCTGCCTTGAACCCTGCCAAATCGGTTTATATGTCTTGAACCCTGCCAAGTGGGCTTACCTGCCTTGAACCCTGCCAAGTGGGCTACCTGCCGTGCTCCCCGTCCAGAGGGCTACCTGCCATGCTCCCCATCCAGAGGGCTACCTGCCGTGTGCCCCCATCCAGAGGGCTTCCAGCCTAGAGACTTACCACCTGTATTTGTTGTTCATACCATCATCTACAATACAGATCATATCACCGTATTCTGCCTGTGGTTTGTTTCTTGCGCCTGTCTGTAACAACCCCCAACTCATTATGCATTGCGGGGTACAGACGGAACCCCTTGTATCCCCTGCAGCTGGGCTCATACCAGATCTGTTTACCCGGTTTGTGAAACTTAGGAAGCTAAAGATGAAGAGGAAGTTCCCCATTCAGCAAGACAACGACCCAAAGCACACATCCAAACCCACAAAAGCATAGCTTCACCAGAAGAAGATTAACGGTTTGGAAAGGCCCAGCCAGAACCCAGACCTGAATCCAATTGAACATATGTGGAGTGAACATCTGAAGAGGCTGTGCACATGAGATGTCCTCGCAATCTGACAGATTTGGAGCTCTTTTGCAAAGAAGAGACTGATTGCTGTAATAAAACCAAAACATGCTTCAAAAAAGTATTAGTTTAAGGGTGTGCACACTTATGCAACCGGGATATTGTGAGGTTTTTTTTTTCTTTTTTCCCATTTTTTCAGTTTGTTTTGCAATGGAATTGTTCACGTTATAGGTCACATTAAAGGTGAAAAAAAGTTCTGACATGATTTATCTTTGTCTCATTCTTTAACATCACAAGAACCTCGCATTTGAACAGGAGTGTGTAGACTTTTTAAATACACTGTATGTGCAAATGAGCCAAAAACTATTTGGACACATTTTTCGGTTTGGTGTCTGATGCTCACAGGGGAGAAAATGTCATAGAAGCTCTGTCATTTTGGCGGAACTTTGCACAGGGTTATCTCAGGGCAAAAGCCACGTCCTCTACCCTGACCCTGATCGTCATACCCACAACATCATAATTAATTTCCATCCACAATCATTATCCCACAACCACCATATTCACAAACCCCATCCTCACCATCATATTCCTCCTCACCATCATTTCTACCCCTAGTATTATCATATTGTACTGCAATCATCCCCCTCCATCTCCATGACTCCCTAATACAACTCATCATCTTTATACCCACTCACCATTATTTACTCATCATCTTCATACCCTTCCCTTTACATGACTCACTTCATATTCATTCAAATATATTCCTCACTGTCCACAGAGTCTAGCAGAGTCTGTTGTGTAGTCTTGCTAGGCCTGTCTGCCAGTCATCGCTGTGCCAGATATGATGTCATATCCAGCTGACCAGCAGACGTGCAGTGGGATTGTAAAGAGTTTAAACCTGTGCACAAATATCTTTTGCCCCTGCAATCTCCAGAATATCCCGGTAGGCCAGTCCTTCCCTGTTTGATAAACTGTAAAACACTAAATACATTTGTATATTATATATATAATAAAATAATATACATCCATGTTCACATAACATTTTTACTTGTTGTTTGGACAACTACACAAAATGAGATGTATCACAGTCTGCTCACTTGCTTTATTGTATCAAAATACTAGCACAAAAATAAGTTGTTTATATA
>VKOC01018697.1:0-14529 GCA_009364415.1 Spea multiplicata | reverse complement strand
GTACCAGCATTTACTGGTGGCCTGGGTATGATAGGAGTGTGATTGCTGTTAGCAATCACACTCCTATCATGCCAAGTCATATTGCTAATTTTGTCCAATTGTGTGTTACCTACTTTTATTAAAAATGTGAGTTTTTTGGGGGCGTGGTTTGCATGGCGGCCTGATCGGACGTGTTTTGCTGGTGCTCTGCGACCTGCCAGCTCTATCGCATTCCATCCGCACGATTTAGTGGCCTTTTCTCTTTATTTTGATTTCCACTCTGTTTATCCGTCTATGTCGACCCACCGTGGGAGGAAATCGAGCAAAATGCCGAGTTTCTTTGAACCGAAATCGCGGAAGAAAACTCCCGCGCGAGATCCGGGCCTACCGCATGACCAGGATGAGGACTCAGACGCCTCCATGAGTCGCGCTTCAGCATCACACTCAAGGCCTCCTTCTCCTGCATTACCCTCCCAAGAGGAGCCTTCCGATCTCCAACAGCCACTTACCTCACACATGATGAAAGCCTTGCTCCGTGAGATGAGAGATCAACTACGCCAGGACTTCCATGACATAGCCTCTTCCCTGCGGCGAGACTTAGATGGCCTGGGAGACCGGACAGATGCCTTGGAGCGCCGTTTGGAGGAATTTGCGGATGCCCATAATGCTCTGGCTGACGGCCAGGTGTCCACGCAGAAGGAGCTCTCGCTTCTCCGTTACAAAATTATGGAGCTAGAGGATAGATCGCGACGCAACAACATCCGTCTCCGGGGCATCCCGGAATCTGTGGATCAAGCCGACCTCCATGAATATGTTACAGCTCTCTTTGCAGCTCTTCTTGGCGATACCTTACCTGCCGACATTCGCCTAGACCGTCTTCATCGTGTTTCCCGCCCGAAGAACCTTCCAGGTTCTCCTCCACGTGACGTGCTGACGAGAGTTCATTTCTTCGATGTCAAGGCCAGGATCATGCAAGCGGCGCGCAACCACCCTTCCCTACCTGCCCGGTTCCACGATGTTCAGCTCCTGACTGACCTGTCTCAGCTCACGCTTCAATTACGCCGAGCTTTTGCCCCTGTCACGAGCATTCTCCGCTCGCACCAGATCCGCTACAGGTGGGGGTACCCGGTTCGCCTGATAGTATCCCGGAACGGCTCTACTATCGTCCTCGACTCACCTGAGGATGGTCTGGCCCGCGTGAAATCTTGGGGTCTGGAGTCGCCCTCCGCACCGGATCCAGCACGTGCTACCACTCCGTCGAAACCCACTTCCACCCCGACGAAGCTGAAACGGGACTGGTCGATTAAAGCCTAATCTGCTGGCGTTCGTCGACGGGTAACCTCTGGTCGCTTGACTGTTGTATGTTTTTCGTCTCGACCTCTTGGCCTGATAGGCCCTACCTGGGTTACACTTCGCTTTTATGTTTTTCTTCTTATCATTTTTTACGCATTTTACCTTGAGTTTCGTTTTTATTATTTTTCACGTTTTCGCTTGTCAGAACACACACATAGACGTACCCACTGCTACTCGGGGCTGGCTGGCCGCCGTGGGTCCTATTTTCCCAACTTGTTTAATACCCCCTCGGTGCTATTTATACCATTAGCACGGTTTTCTATTACACGTTGCTCTTGACCATGAGCCGCTTTTTGTTTCTGGTTTACTGTTTTACTCCGTTTTATTTACTTTATCGTCACTCTGCAAGTACTATTCTTGAATTGTCCGTTATTCTGTACTGTACTGCATTGCTCTCTGGCGTCCTTCTGGTGGTGGGGTGTCTCCCCCTCGGATCCAATTATTTTTTATTCTTTTCACTCGCTTATATGGCGAATTGTTTTTTGTTTTTTTTGAGACTCCGGCTACTGATACTGCTTTCCCCTTCTATTCAGCGCCATGTCTGACATAAAGATTCTCTCTATAAATGCTAAGGACCTTAACACGCCGCAAAAGCGTGCCCTGCTGTGGTCTGAGGCCAAATCTCTCCACGCCAGCATTCTCTGCGTCCAGGAAACGCACTTAAAAAAATCTCCACGGCCTCTGCTATATTCCCCTCATTTCACCACACAATTTCACTCAATGGCAACATCCACAACAGCCGGAGTCTCTATTCTAATTTCCACCCGTCTTGCTTTCTCTCTGATCCGAAAACATGTGGATCCGCGGGGCAGATACCTTATATTAGTGTGTAGACTTAATGACACTGTATACACTCTTGTGTCCTTCTATGCTCCCAACACATCACAGCTTGGTTTTTTTCGTATGCTTCTGGGGAAGTTAAACGCCTGTAAACAAGGTCGGGTGGTTCTCTGTGGAGACCTCAATACTGCCCTCTCCCCGGCTCTAGACTGCACTACACGACGCGACACTCCTCACAGCACACACAAAATCTCCCTTGGATCAGACATGTCCTTTTTGGTCCATTCCCATCACCTCTTTGATACGTGGAGGGTCCTGCACCCCTTGGACAGGGATTATACTTTTTTTTCGTCCCCACATAATATTTATTCTCGTATTGACTATATTTTTTTGGACAAACATACACTGCAATCTGTTTCCTCCTGCACCATTGGGACCATTTCCTGGTCCGATCATGCCCCTGTCTTGCTCACTCTAAAAACTGACTCTCCTTTCATCGGACGTGGCTCCTGGCGCTTGAACGACTCCCTTCTACACAATGAAGGCCATAGAACACAAATCCACACACATTTGACACAATATTTTCAGGACAACGCCCTCCCTGACACTCCTATCGAAACCTTATGGAACGCTCACAAAGCGGTCCTGCGAGGTAGACTTATCAGCCTAGCTTCTTATGTTAAGAAGCAACGGTCTGATTCGAAACTCCTTTTACTGAGGAAGTTATATGACCTAAATATGCTCAACAAAACACACACTACGGATTCCCTCACGCGCGACATTACACGTATTAAACTTCAGCTATCGGACATTAATGCACAAACTACAGCTCACATGCTTCTTCGCCTTAAGCAAAAATTCTATGCCAAGGGTAACAAGGCCGATACTTTGTTAGCACGTAAACTCCGTCACACTACGGCCATCTCTAGACCGCACTACATTACAGCACCCTCTGGGCTACGTGTTAGTAATCCCTCTCAAATGACTGAAGTTTTTGCATCCTACTATGCCAAATTATACAATCTCCAGACCGACACCTCTCTACATCATCCCTCTCACGCTGACATAACCTCCTACCTAGCCCCTATCCCCCTGCCCTCTCTCCCGGTGGAAGGCTCTGCCTCTCTGGCGGCTCCCATAGAATTGGGCGAGGTTGAGAGGGCGGTGGCTCAACTCAAAAAGAACTCAGCACCGGGTCCAG
Organism: Spea multiplicata; assembly: GCA_009364415.1. Lineage (NCBI taxonomy): Eukaryota > Metazoa > Chordata > Amphibia > Anura > Pelobatidae > Spea > Spea multiplicata. Next base: position 11,216 of record VKOC01018697.1, on the reverse strand, counting down.
ATGGTTACACGGCCACTTACTACCGCACCTTTATACCCACACTCGGCCCTCACTTACTTTCTTTATTTCGCTCCTATATGGCTTCTGGTGTCGTTCCTCGCGAGAATTTAACAGCTCACATTGTCACCTTACCAAAACCAGGCAAACCAATGGATGTTTGCTCCAATTACCGACCTATTTCCCTCCTTAATGTAGATATTAAAATATACGCCAAAATCTTAGCTAATCGTTTGTCTCCCTTCCTTCCGTCACTTCTCCATCCTGACCAAGTTGGCTTTGTTACAGGCAGACAACCCTCAGACAACACCCGTAAGTTTATTAATGTTTTATGGGAAGCCAACAGAAAAAAAATCCCGGGTTTGTTCTTATCATATGATGCGGAAAAAGCCTTTGACAGGCTCCATTGGAGGTTCCTCGAACTTACCATGTCTAAATTTAATTTTCCCCCTGAATTTATCCGAGCGGCCATGGCACTTTATTCTTCCCCCCTCTGCCCACATTTCCATGCTGGGTTTCCTGTCATCTCCGTTTGGCATCTCCAACGGCACACGTCAGGGATGCCCCTTATCCCCTCTACTCTATATTTTGGCATTAGAGCCCTTGGCGGCCTCCATCCGTTCCGACCCATTAATTATGGGATTTCCCATTCCCAATCACTCCCAATGTGTCTTGGGTCTCTTCGCGGATGATATTTTGGTCTCCCTTACCTCCCCATCTCAATCTTTGCCTGCTCTACAACACCACTTCTCTCAAAACTCTTCTGTTTCCTACCATAAAATAAACATACCCAAAACACAAGCTATGAGTTTCCATCTGGACCCGGTCGAGCGCACTCACCTTCTTGCTTCCTATGATTTCACATGGCAGCGTTCTCACATCTCTTATCTGGGAATCAAACTACCCAAATGTATCCATCACATAAATCATCTCAACATTTTGGCTACCTGGCAAAGTGTTAGGGAGGACATCCTTAGGTGGCGGAAGTATGAACTGTCCTGGTTGGGTCGTGTGAACGCCCTTAAGATGACAGCCCTCCCCAAACTTCTTTATGTTTTCCGCACTGTCCCTGTCCGCCCCCCGGCTAATTTATTGACCACGATTCAAAATTTTTTTGCACATTTCACCAAAGTAAAAACCACCTCCAGGGTGGCTGCACGTACTCGTGTGGTCCCCAGACTGCGTGGGGGTTTGGGGCTTCCACATCTCCCCTCTTACTACTCGGCCTGTGCTCTCTCACACGTTTTATCATTTTATGCTCGCAATGACCCCCCGACTTGGGTTCACCAGGAGAATGCCATCCTATCTCCCTACACTTTAGCTCAGCTCCTGTGGGTGCAGGGCCCCTCACGTCCCTCTCTGCCGGCTTTACCACCTACAACTTCCTTTGTTTTTGAAACTTGGAGTGCCGTCTCCAAACACCTACCCTCCTTGACCAAACTTACCTTTCTCACGCCTCTCCGTTCTCTCGAATTATTAATACCGGGCCTTAACCTTGCCCACTGGCTCCGGCCTACTCTCCAGGTCTTGGGTGACCTTTATGGTGGTCGTGATCTTCATCCTTTCTCGTACCTCACATCTCATCATGGCCTCCCCCACCACGATTTTTATAAATACCTCCAAATCCGTCACCTCCTCAACTCCTCGTCTAGCTCTCTGTCCATGCTTACACAACCACTTCGTCCTATTCTGGCCCTGTGTGCGGCCGCTCCCTTCTGTAAGGGCGCTATTTCAACTTGGTATTCTCTCATAATGCAGCGTTTTTATGCCCATAAACTTCCCCATATGGTGGCATGGGAGAAGGAATTACACCTACAGTTGTCACACGAATCTTGGCTTGAGGCGGAGGACATGATGAGGGGAGTTTCGTTTTGCACAAATCACCTTGAGCTGCAGAAGAAAATAAGCTGCAGGTGGTATCTTACCCCAGCTCGCCTGTCTCATATTATCCCTGGTCATTCCCACCTTTGCTGGAGGGGTTGCGGTTTAGTGGGGTCCATGACCCATATGTGGTGGAGCTGCCCGATATTACAGCCCCTGTGGAAACATATATTTTCTCTTTTCCCGTCATTATGTCACATTAATTTAGATTTCCGTCCTGAGCTTGCCCTCCTCCATATGTTCGACGATCCCCCTCCCTCTCCCATTCGGAAACTGGTCGTCCATGTCTTCCTGGCGGCTAAGTTGTGCATAGCTAAAAGGTGGAAGGCATCGTCCCCGCCTTCACTTTTAGAGGTCCTTACCACCTTGGAGAAGCATAGGGTCATGGAAAAGATGTCCCATACGGTAAATCACACTACACATATCTATGACCGTGTGTGGTCTCCTTGGATTCACAGCTCCGTTTATGCTACACACTTCTCCTAACCACCTCTCCACTTGCCTTACTTTGGGTATGCCATGTTTAATGCTTTTTTCTTTCTCACACCACCGAACGCATTATTACAGAGTACGATATGTTTTGTTATTTTGCTTTATTTTGGTTCTTTTATTATAGTTCGGTTCACATCATTGCCTTTAAATGTAAAAACTGGACCACCTTTTGAAATTCCGTCCGCAATTATGATATTTTACCTACACTAGGAGTTTTCTCAGTACTGTTCGGTGTGTTGACGACGCTATAATCCTGCCTTAGGCAGCCTATGTCTTCTATACGTACCGTTGTGGATCTGTATTCTTAAGCTCCTTGTCCCTGATCCTGATTTGTTGTATTTCACCTGCTGATTGCGTACGCTCTTTATGTGCTCACATTTTTTTTCTTCTTGGTCCTTAATAAACTTTTATTTGAAAAAAAAAAGAAAACAATTTAGATTTCTAATATTAATGTTAATATTACTCAATAGAAGAATCAATTAAACCACAACATATGAATTTGTTGAGCAACCCTTAACAACGAATAAGGTGCCTGACACTTCACACAGGTTAACAACTAATGACATGCCTGATGATCAAACGTCGCTTTCCTCTCTCAAACTCTGTTACTTTAATGTCTCAATATCAATATCCCTAAATTTCAAGTTAAAAAGTGTGCTACTCCCAATGCCCTTTTAGCATCAAAACAACCTGACAAATCCATGCACGAAAATGAATACCACAAACTTATGATTTGATGGGGTAACGTTAATTGATTGGCTTCAGAGATGTCTCAAATAGGACCAGATTAAAAAACTGAATTGCGCATGTCCCAAATGTGGCCTTTTAGCTCCAAAACAACCTGACAAACCTGTGGGTGGTATCAATGTACTTAGAAGATGTTGCTGAACACATATTGGGGTGTTGTTTTGAAGTGACATATACCAAGAGCTGTAAATTTGTACCTGAAGTACATGTACAAAAAAAATTAGTAGCACAAACCTTGAAAAAGGCTGGTGATAGAATTAGTGCATGAAAAGTGTTAAAATACAAGTGTTTGGTTTAATAGGGGTAAATAGAATTGTCTGGCTCCAAAGATGTCCCAAATGGGACATGGGGGCAGGCTTACAAGTTTTGAAATAGCAAAACGATACTTGTATAATAAAAATAATTTGGTATTTCTAAACTCAGGAGGAATATTAGGAGACATATTAGGTTTTGAAAAAAAACCTATATATAACTTGTGTGGGTACACCAAATGGCAGAGAAGAAAATTATAGCAACACCGCAAAAATGTTAAAACAGTCTCGGTCGCGAAGGATGCGAAAAGAATAAAACAGCCCGGTCCTTAAGGGGTTAATATTGATTTTAACCCTTTGTTGACATTTACTTCTTTGTGATGCTATGAGAATAAGTGAAGAAAGTAATGGATAAAATGAGCCTCCTGTCTTGTATTAATATGCATATATTTTTGCAAAGTCAAAAGCACTCATAGTTGTTACAAGTGTGTCACACTGTTCTACAGCCTTAGAAATCCCAATAATATGTAGCAAAACAGCAGAAACACTTCTAATTGTCTCTGCACATAAAATGAATTATTCTTCTAAGTGAATTAATCACATAAATAGTTCTAATTGTTCACAAAGTCAAATGAAGTAAACGCTCTGCTCACCCTACCTAACACCCTAAAACAAAAGTTTCCGTCTTTGGCAATTTCAAATGTTAGAGTGTGTGAAAGGCTTAAAACGTTGGTTTACTTGTCGAGTGATGTTACTTGTCACTTGGCAAAATAAAATTACCTCCTTGATTTGTTTTGGAATTATGTTAAGTGTAAAATAGAGTAAATTAAGAAAAATGCATAGTATAAACCTAGCTGAATAGAGATTTACTTATAAGTAAACTAGCACTGGGTTGCTATGCAGTATACCCTACTCCACTTGGATAGCATCTGCAACACTTACTTTCAATTGCTAAAAATATATACTATATCAGTATATGTTTATCTTTAATATCAATTAAGGTGTTTTTATATTTTATGTATTATATTTGTATTTACTATTATTGTATTACTACTTATAAAATATCATGTACTAGTTAACATAATGTAGTAAATAAGTAAATCATTATTAGAAAATGAATAACCTAGAGCTGTCAAAAGTTTGAGAAAAACATATTTAGGCTACTAAGATTACTTCTTTGTATAGGGAGGAAGCTAAAATAAAAGCAGTTATTCACAAATTCATTAATAATTAATATGCAATAACACATGATTATTTAGTAAAATTATAGAAACAGCAAGTTATTTATTTTCAATATAACTCAAACATGAAATCTTCATTATTATTATTATTATTACATTTTGTGTAATTTAAAGCAATGCAGAATTATTTAAAAGGAACCACACACATACCCACATTACCCCATTAATGTGCAATTTTAATATAGCCTCTGTCATTCTATTTTTTATTCATGGAAACTGTAGGTCAAGAAATCATGCACAAAATAATAGGTGACAGGCCTGTTATAAGCATTGCGTATATCCTGTATTTTATCCATTTACCATATGGCTGACAGCTTTCTATTTTCAATAACATATACAGTGCCTGCCACTGAATTTTAATTACCTTGTGTCTTACCAAGATTCTACAGATTGACTTGGAGGAACATATTAAAAAAATACTGTTAATATTTCCCACATTAGTAATGCAATGTTATGGAAATTAGGTTAAAAAAATAATAAAACATCTGCATTATATTCTGTAACCATAACACACTCAAGGTCGCAGAGGTACCTTTAAAAATGCAATATGTAATTATTATTTGATTTCTAATCCAGTTTTAAAAGAAAAAGAAGGGTGAACATAAATGAAAAATGATCAATGAACTATTATTTGAACAGCACATTTGACCTCATGATTTCTAAGTAAAATGGGTTGCTATATGTAACTACTAGTACTGTTATGAACAATAGATTCATTGCCACGCTTCTGTCAACATAACAAATATGTTTATTTTTCAACAATATTGTCCCATTCAACCTTCACATTAGGCCAGATACTAGTCTGTGACATATAAACCAAAATAATAAGACATCACTTTTTTGCTTCTATGATTGATAGGTAACACTGTTTACATAATAGAGTCTTCTAGACAGAATTATTGCATGCTACTTTAGTGTTCATTAGTTTCAGTTCGATTTGTGTATACAGCATGGCCTTAAAGGCACAGTCTACTGTCACTGACACCCCTGCCTATTACTGTGGGTACTTTAATGTGAATCTTTCCAAAAAGAAAACTAAACAAAACTTATAAAAAATAAAACACTTACCTGACGCAGAATTTGCATCCATGCTGAAGATATTCATTCTTCCTCCATGACCTCATTCCTTGCCACCGATTGGCTAGTTGAAGCTTGAATCAATGGCAAGGAAGTTCTTCCATTGAAATCAACAGGAATATTCTACACATGTGCACTGGGGTCTAAATAGACCCCTTAATGCTTAAGACTGGAAGTGAGTACATCATGAGCCAGGGATGCCCCTGTAGGGCATTTGGCTGGGGGGGGGGTTGCATTTGGCAAGATTTTGCAGAATCCCCCAATGCATTTGGAAAATGAACCACACGCCTATCATAAACATTCAAGTGCATATGATGGCTGGAGTGTCCCTTTAAGAAAGTGAGTACACTTCAGGCCTTATAACTATGTTAACCTGCCGTTTTTCATTATTTTAAATCTTGTCTTGCATTATACTGTGATTTTTTTTCTTTTCCTCTGTGCCTGCATTACATATCTCATCAATTCATCTCCATAAATATATTACATTTCAAGAGAAAGCAAGGCTTTGTGTCTAATGAAGTCATAAAAGTTATATTATTATGTGTTAGCTATGCTCCACCATGCTTTATTTGCATAATATCATTGCTACATACAAAAATACAAACACATTTCCTGATAAAATGACTAGTTCAAGTTTATCATTTTTACCCAGTGTGGGAGTTGAAAGTATGGGCTCTGTGTGTCAAGAAGGCTGGCAACACATGCATTAACTAGAGAATAATATTTTGCACTTCAGGACCCCCACCACTACCAGTAGCACTGGACCAATAAATATATACATCAAGCAACATGCCATAAGTAAGAAAGGAGATTGAACTGCAACAGCAGAGGCAGGGTAGGGCATAGGGCAGGCTTTGGCAGACAGACTCAATTTCCCCACCCATATTATAAAAAAAGCAACAATAATTGATCCCCAGAGTAAGTAAGAACATTGAGGCACAGGTGTAAAGAGCCTGGAATGGTCAGGATCGGTAGCTGAGGATCCACAATGAAGAACCAGAACATGAGCCAGAGCAGGCGTAAGGACACAGGTGAGTAGCCCACAAACAAAGCCGAGGTCAAGGATTGGAGAAGTCAGGATAACCGAGAGACAAAGCCTTCTTCTGAAGGACAGATGAGAATGATCCCAGCAGTTCAGAAGGAGTACAGTAGCATTACAATAAAAGTAACATATATATATTTAACAATGGTTATGGAGCAATGTTGTATGCGGCAGAATACTCAGGTAACAAAATATATTGTCAGATACAGAGAACTCTGCCATTCCCAGATACACAAAAAAGGGGAATAGAGACCAGATGTGACCCACCACCAGAGAACCCATGATCAACCCTCCCACAATTTTGTGTTACAAATCTGGATCCAGGGGGACTGAGACATTAGCTGATCGTTCTGAAAAGAGAGTTTCTCTAAGATATGAACACGTTCCACATGGTGTAACACTGGAGGTAACTGCGATATCTCAGTTGACTTCCAATTAAGAGTGATTAATAACTTTACAACCAGAAAAAATTGTATGATCAACTTCCTATTAGGAGCGTATATATGATCCGGAAACATATGATGTAGCAGATTGACGGCATATCTGGGAGAGCAGAGTGGCAGCATATCTGGGGGGCAGAGTGACATATCTGCTGGAGCAGAGTGGCATATCTGGGGGCAGAAGGGCATATCTGGGGCAAAGGGGCATATCTATAAGTAACATAGGTTGACTGACTGCATAATACATACCAAAAATGTTAAAATACAGTGTGTTAGTTAGAATACTGTTTTACTATTCTACTAATGTGTATTTTTTCTAAAAATCTAAAATTTTCTTTAAAAAAGCTCCTAACTTTTAGGGTGTGACCTAAAATCGGATACGGACTATAATCGAGCCAATACGGTAATTCAATAAGACCTCATTACAATGTTAAAATAACATTTTATCATGCAAAATAGAAGGTAGCTGCCCTTTGAATGTGCAAACATTTTCTCAAATAAATCTCAGTGTAAATAGGAACAAAGCCTCTACACCACCTAAACATGTTTTTCAAATATTATAAACTTAAATAAATACAATAAGAAATACCTAGACCTTCTACTAATTGTTACAACTTGTGTTTATTTTTTTATTCAAGCAGTAGTGTTCTAGCTAGATTGTACCAAGTGATCTGTAAAATGGTATCACATTTCTATTCTTTTTATAGTGACAATAATCCCTATCCCTAGGCGACCTGATATCCTGCTAGCAATTCGAATTGCTTGGCTTTGCTTGCCTACTTTAAAGTCTGTTAGATATTTTTCATTACTTTTTCACACTGGTGCCTTGCACAGCCACTCTTTCACCTGTACAAATTCTGCAGAAAATACACTTAAAACATTTCACTAAACCATTAACTCTTTCAGTATACCATGTCATTATTTCCTGTAATCTAATCCAGTAAAACAACCTAATAATGAGCTCAGTCCTTTCTTTGTGCAATCCTCCTTACGAAGAAAATGTGACCAATATTCATATCCACTTCTAAAACATTTTAATAATCTCCTTGTAAGGCAAAGCAGTTGTGCCCCAAACATTCATTGATCATGACCTGTGATGAGCAACAGCTTATATTTCATGTGTTACCTTGGCAGATGGATGTAAGGCATCTATGGTAGCCTCATTTGCATGAGTATATGTTTTTTTAGTCCCAACTGCACACACAATTTAAGATTTTACTGAAATAATGCATTAGCACAGAAAGCTCTTGGAAAGGGTTTAAGTTGTATTACAGAAGTTCGTCACAACAAGGAACACAACAAGGAACACATGTTCTGTTGGCTGTTCTTTAGGATATTAGATTGTTGAACATATGCAAGAATAAAACCTGCAGATATATAAATTGCATGCAGTTCATGAAATATGGTGTCTTAATTAAGTAGATCATACAAATATTTCAATTTGTTTTGGTTACTTGCAGAATGTTATTGCGCAAACTGAAAGGGAAAAGGATGCACTTAGAGGATAATGTTTGTAACTGGATTGAAAAATGGCTTAACTAGTTCAGGTCAGGTAGTTGTTGCCTAACAATTTGGGATCAAAGCCAGGCAGCGTACCTCTGACTAGGAGAAAGTTACCCTCAAAGTTACTCACAAAATAGTTTTACTGATTTGTATATATTTAATCAAATCACAGAAATTAAAAACTGGAAAAGGTTTTGAAGATAGAACTAAACAATAAACAATGTGTCACTAATAGACAAAGGTGGAGACAGCTGGAAAGATTTAATGGATGTTGTAATTAGAGCCATTTTATATTTAAAAACATCTACCAGGGCCACTCCAAAATGTCCTTCATTACTAAAGGAACGTAAATATTGTTCATTGCATTATTTTTGTGTTCTACACATTTAGGATCTCTGTTGTTTTCTTACAGAACTCCAGCTGTAAAAATTAAAAATACATGTTTTGTTGATCATCATATAAAAAACAACCCAACAAAGTAAAAGACAAGTCACATTTTAGAATTGTGAAATATTATATGAATTACCTTCAAATGATTTTTTGTATCCTTCAGGGGAATAAAATAAGTTATTTATTTTTGGTTATGTTATTAACTAAACATTGTTGCCCTACACACTACGAATTTAGGTTATCATAACATTTCGTTTGCTCTAAGTTTAATCTAAACTGCATGTTTTTAAGGTGGTCATAGCAATAACAGCAGATGAAATATACATGGAAGATGTGTCTGGAAGTCTGTGGTTGCTAAAAATGAATTTTGGATTAGCAGCATTTAAAATGCATTATGTCAACTTGCTTTGCCAACTTTTACTACAAAGCTCTCTTTGTGTAGCTGTTCCTTACAGCTACACAAAGATAGATATTTACAAAATATTTTTTTAGACAGTTATGCTAAAATATGCAAAGTCAAAAAAGTTAACTAATATAGGTTTTATTTGTGGGTACATGCAAGTTTAACAAAGCCTGTACATGTACGGGCTCAAAATGCATTGTTTTCAATGGGTTTAGGGACCGCCCATTGTCCTTAAGGGGTTAAATTTAGTGAGTTTAGTGAATGCATATGAAAATATTCCATCAAAAGTCAGCCGTTCCCAGCTATAATAGTTATTAACAATGTTTACACTCTATTTTTGATACATTTGAGGTTACTTTAATGGACACAATTTGCTTTTATGTTTGTTACTTTTGTACTGTAGTGTTTATATATGCATATATACACACACTGTGTACCATCTTTACAATTTACAAATGGCTGGAGGATTCATTAAATCTTCCATTGACTGATTACACGAAATCAGAAAATAGCATGTTTAACCAACCAAGATCTGCAAAATTCCTTGAGAAATAAGTATACCATTTGTTATATTTGGTGATAAATTTACCTCTGGCATTAAAATCTTTATAAGCCTTTTGGTCTGTATATTATTTGTTGAGTGCTGTTATGAGAGTTCAATTTAATGTTATAAATTGATGAATTTACCTAGCCATATGATTGTATAGTTATATGGATATGATGTACCTAGCTATCAAAAAACTTATACTGTAACTTTGTGAGGTTGAGAAAAAATGGCATCAAGTTAAACTTTCTCCTCTATTGTATATGTTTTGTTATATACTGTAGCGATGATTGACCTTCAGGTGTGCCCAGGAGGTAATTCCAAAGGCAAAAATGTGGTGTAACATTGTACCTCGATGTTACATGACCTTGTGGTAATAGAGTGACCGCTTACACTTGGGGAGAAGCAGATAAAAAAAAGGTTTCTGAAGAAGTAATCAGGGTGATGGTATGAGGGTGTGAGGTTGTGGAAGTGTGATAAAGTTTGAGTTTATATTTGTAAGTGTGTGCATACATGTTTCTTAATGTGTAAATGTGGGCTTTAGAGTGAGTGTGCTAGTAGTAGCTTACCATGGGAGGAGACACAAGAGTTTAGAGTATCATTCGGCTTTACCTGCCACCCAGGCAAGAAGGTGCTAGACCTTCTCTGTTTATCGTGTTGTGACAAAAGCTACACAATTATTGTGTCCTATTCACAGAAACAGAAGACTTGATGTTGTTTTGAGGGAGCAGTATTAATTATTAAAAGACAGATGGGCAGTAACTGGGACCCCATTGCCTGCCTTGGGGATATGGATTTTTTACTAACCATGCAAACTGTTTTTTCCTTCTTGTTGCTTAAGCATCATTTCTCACTCCAAAGAAGATGGGTATACTTCTATTTACTTTGTCTTGGGCCCCGCCCTATACACAGGATGGTCTATCATTTCACCCTGTTTCTTAGGACACTACCTTTGGCATTGCTTTTTCCATCTGGTTTCCACTTTATAAGCTGTCAGTAGTCAGTAATACTTTGACTGTGCCAGTGATATGAGCTTGGTGTGCTTATAATGTGTAGCTTGTTTCAAACCTTGCTTAGTCCATCCCTATGTCCTGGTGGTCACACAAACCCAAAAGCTCAACCTGAGGGGGAAGTTACAGTTGAACATTAGTACCTAAATTTTGTTTAGCTCTCTGTTTCCATCCAGAATTTAATGGACTAATTCACTC